>JASDQU010224061.1:3287-15788 GCA_032191745.1 Picea mariana | reverse complement strand
AAACTACCATACTCAAACAGATGGACAAACCAAGAGGGTAAATAAAGTGTTGGAAGATATTCTAAGGATTCATGTCATGCATCAACCCAAGAAATGAGAAGAATATCTACCTTTGGTAGAGTTTGCCTACAACAACGATTATCAAGAATCATTGAATAAGAGCTCATTTGAGGCTCTGTATGGCAGAAAGTGTAGTGTTCCAATTAGTTGGGACAATCCAGTGGATAGGATCATGCTTGGACCAGACCTATTAAGAGTGATGGAACAAGAAGTGATAAGAAAAAAGAAGAACCTAAAAGTGGCCCAGGACAGACAGAAAAGCTATGCATATAGAAAAATAACTTGCAAGGAATTCAAGGTGGGAGATCATGTGTGTATCAGGGTGAAACCCAAGAGGAGCTCCCTAAGAATGGGAACTTGTGTCAAGTTGACGGCCCACTATTGTGGACCATTTGAAGTCTTAGAAAGAGTGGGGCCGGTGGCATACAGACTTGCTCTACCACCTATCATTAAAGCTCACAATGTGTTCCATGTATCCTTATTAAAGAAGTGTATTCATGATTCTAATACATGTGGAACCAGAGGCAGAATTCCAACCCAATCCTTAATGCATCCTAGATAAGAAAGAGACATTGCTCTGAAACCGAGCCATCATGTAGGTCAAGGTGCAATGGAATCACTTTGTAGCAGATGAGGCCACATGGGAACTAGAGGATTCCATGAGAATGGTATATCCATTTTTGTTTACTATATAAAAGTGTGTATATGGTGTTAAAAACATTGATGATGGTGTTTCCTTTAAGGGGGAGGGGAATGCAACACCTCGTTTTCCCCCAAGTTTGTAATCATGCTTAAGACTTCATGAATTGTAATTGATGGACACTGTAATTTTGTTTTATGTTTAATGAAGACACCTACCAGCTGACTAAGGGGAAGCCTTGTAGTACTAGCCATGATACCACAAGTGGGAATTGGTGAGGGGGAAACTGGCAATTTTATGTGAAGAAAATAGGAAGCTTTCCTAGAATCCCAACATACACCTACATAACCTCGAATGACCAACCTGTCTAAAGTACCTTGTTCGCACTGTTCAAAATAAAGCTCGTTAATGGCATTAGATAAGGTGGTTGGGGTAGTTATCACTGCCTCCAAAAATATTTTACTCAGAGGATTGATGGGGTTGGATGAATTTGTCAACCAAAAGTACCATGTAAGTTCCCCTTCGATTCAAGAGTTTAACCCAAGGGTTGCTTATGATAAAATCAAGTTACGGAAATCAAGGGAAAAAAGAGATATTTCTATATCAGAAATAGAGAGGAAGAGGAAGGAAACACGCAAAAGTAATGTGGTATCACGAATGAGAAATATGGATCGATAGGGAGAACCCAATTCAGACTAGAGTAGAGAAAATTGGGAAGTTTTCATGAGGAAAATAGGAATCTTTCCCATAACACAAATGGTCAACATTGGAACAGAGAATACCCAAATCTAGACTAGAGCAGAGAGGGTCGCGAGTTGGTGTTTGCTGGAAAGAAACGACATTGGAAAGGGGAGGGAAGTAAGAGACTATGTAGTAGTGAAGGGACTCCCTTGAGCAGAGGAAATCGGATTGGGAAGGCACCTAGTAAGCTCATGGAGGCCTTGGGATTAGTGGAAAGAGGGGATTTCTATTATTTCTAGTATAGTAAAGGAGAGTAACCTTCCTGACCAAATCCTTAACCTAGAAGCCAACTGGTGAGACTCCCCTGGTGGTATCATGGCTTGGCATGGGGGTGGATTGTTGTAGAAAGAGAAAATGCAATAGAGCCTATGGTTGGGTGGAGAGGCATTCACCCTCAATCATTTTGCATATTGAAATTGGACCTGAAACAAATAAGTGTTTCTTAATGTATCTAACAAATGTTTGTTAATAAATATGAATTGCATTATGTCCTCAATGGTAACTTTAATATGTTGATCGAATGTTAAAATATGAGTTTTATTGGTATAATGAAGTTCCTTCTCAAATATTGATTTATTACCAGAGATGATTGTGTATGAGAGGTCTGATGGAGGCCTGTAACCCTGTGTTTTCTCCAAGTCATTGAATGGAAAGTTTACATGATGACAAAATAGTCATTTTAGGGGTTGTTGGGAGGTGATGCCTGTGTAATAGAGATGAGGGCCAAAGATCTAAAGGGTCAGGTTCAAAACCTTTTAGACAATGCCAAGGAGGTTGTGGGTCAGTTCGCCTTGAAATGTCCCTTAACCCTACAGAAATCCCTATTTAATACTCGAAGAAACCTTAGTTGTAGATATGATGTGGAGAACTGATCCCAACCGTTCATTGAAGATCTGGGCTTAAGAGAAAGACTTTTGAAAGAAGAACCTTTCAGGAAAACCCCGGAGCGATGCCAAGGTGAACTTTCTGGTGGGAAATTTTTGAGTCGACAAGAGTCGTCAATTTACCTAGAGATTAGGTTGACAAGATTAGGACTATAGATTCCATCTTAAGAAATCTCGTTAAGCTTATCGAAGTCGTGGTGTTAAGGACCCGTGAATAACTGGTGGAATGAATTTCCGATGAAGAAATTTTGAAGGTGAAGGTCTGAGAGGACCAGAGTCGTTGGTAAGGCCATCCTTTCGAAACACCCACAATCTTCTATTGTCTAGTCGATGGCCTCTTATGGAAAACATGTTTATCAATAATTAAGGAGGAAGAACCAAAGAGTAAGCCAGAGCAAGAGTCAGTTGAAGACCAGGACTATCCTCCTCTTCCTGAGGGCACTAAACTATATGTGGGTAATCTCCCCTTTGACATTGGTAGTGAAGGGCTCACCAAACAGTTCAAGCCTTCCAAAGTTCTGACGCCCTTCCCTGCAAAGCCCTGTGAAGGAGGAATGGAGTCTTCCTTGGATGCACTGGAGTTGGAGGTCGTTGACCGGGCAGTTGTGTCAGTGGAGAACTCATTGGATGGAATGATCAAGAGGAACTATCTTTATCTCTTAAATTATTTCATGCTCATAATCCATAGTTGTCTCTGTTTCAGAGATCTCCAACCAAAGTCAGGCTCGGTGCCTTGTGAAGTCCTTCATCTCCCCTAAATATTTCCTTGGGAAGATGCGCCCAGGTTGGAAGTGGAGGTGATAGACTACGTGGGATCATGAATCATGAACAGAGGGTACATGGCAACATTGATATGTCAAGCTTTAAGATACAGATTTGATGTTTTGGAAGATTTTAAATTAGAATCCTGTTGTATTAATATTTCAAAGCACGTATTGAGGAGAAATTTATTAATATTGTATTAATATTTCAAAGCATGTATTCAATGTAGCATGATTTCCTTTCTATCTTCCCGCAATTGAGGAGAAATTTATACAATGTAAGTCTTTACGATCTAGGTGCAATACAGTACTGGGTGGTGGGCCTTTAGTTACTCTACAGTAGGCTGGTCCACTAGGTTCGCAGGTAAACAACTGTGCTTTGCTTGGTGCCTGCGGCTTATTTTTCGGTAACTGCTAATATCTGCTTAAGCGCTTGTCTTATTGGCCACTAATATGTACATTGTCATCGTCTAGTACTACCCCACTAGTGACTTTCTGTGCATAACATCTCTTACTGGTAGCAGCGCAGATTGCATATAATGTTTTTTATTTATGAAACTGTTTTTTATATAATTTGTGATTAAAAATTATGAAAGTTTGTATTTAATTAAATCAAGTATTTTTTTTTTTTATATTCTATAAAAAAAATTATTACTTTAATTATTTGTAAATTTTAAAATCATAAAAATTTAAAAATATATCAAATGAAATAACACTTTGCTGCTAAAAAGAGAGACCATCAAAATTGAGTTTGTTCAAATTTATTAAATAATTAGTACTTTATGTAAAAGTTGTTATGATGCTTTGGATTCATGAAGTTGTCTTGTATTTTTATGGTTTATGTAAAAGTTGTAATGATGTTTTGGATTTATGAATTGTCTTGTTTTTGTTATATTTATATAGTAAAAAGTTGTTGAAATTTAGATTTTTTTATTTATTGAAAGTCGTTGAAATTTAGATTATTTTTATTGGTTTTCATTTATATAGTAAAAAGTTGGTTAAAATTTGGATTGAGTTAATAAGTAAAAAAATTGAAAAGTTTTTTTTATATTAAATAACAATTTTGTTAATTTTGAAAAAATTTAAATAATTTAGAGTATATAAATTTAAATAAAGTAA
Source organism: Picea mariana (assembly GCA_032191745.1). Classification (NCBI taxonomy): domain Eukaryota; kingdom Viridiplantae; phylum Streptophyta; class Pinopsida; order Pinales; family Pinaceae; genus Picea; species Picea mariana. The sequence goes on along the minus strand of JASDQU010224061.1, from coordinate 11,583 downwards.
ATAAATTAGAATAAAATTTTATTTAATTGAAAAAATATATTTATATTTTATATTAAATTTAAATATATATATATATATATATATATATATATATATATATATATATATTATTGCACATTTATCTAAAAATATCTATAATTAATACTTAATACAAAATATAAATATAAATTATTAACATGAAACACGATCTTATCTCAAAAATATGTAACTAAAGTAAATATAATATATATAATTACACTTCACTTATATAATAATAATAACTAGCATACCCAAAAAGGGGAAAACACTATCTTATCTCAAAAATATGTAACTAAAGTAAATATAATATATATAATTACACTTCACTTATATAATAATAATAACTAGCATATCCAAAAAGGGGAAAGGAAACGTCGAATCAGGGTGGTTTGATGACTATGATGGAAACAACTCCCTCAGCTCTAATACAAAAATAACATCAAATGCCTAACTGAACTCGGGAGCACTGCCCTGATTAAAAGGCAATGAGCTACCAAGAACACCGTGTGCCATGACCGTCGATCTGAGAATCAAACCCGCATCATGATTCAACGCAAGGTCATTAGGGTCTAGAGGGTCGGTAATCGGTGTATGCATGTTCATTTGCTTGTTTCCCTCTACTGCTTGCTTGTAGTTCATGGAATGTCCATCTATATTTTTGTTCGTCTCCTCCATAGCCTTCTTAGCACCTTCAAGATTCTTGTAGATAAAAGGCTCAAAGCCTCTGGACTTCCCTGCCTGTTTATCCAACCCTAGGCACCCTTCCTCGACTTCTCGTCATAATAATAAAAACATCATCATTTTATCCGTCATAATATCAGCCGAAACATTGCTCACATATATTTTCCGCCCCGTGGTCTCGTTGGGAGGGTGAGCGTGCACCAGGCGAGCGAATGCCATCTGGAAGACATTCATTCTGCTGTCAATTTTCTTGCTCGGCTCCTTTAGGACTTTATGTGTGCCTCCCATGTGCTTGAAGGTCACAAAGTGGTAACTCTTGGATTTTTCGGTGCCCTTGTCCATGATGACAGTGCATTCTTCTAGCTCATCGTATTGAGAGAAAACAAACTATTGATGACGGTGCATTCTTCCAGATTATCGGAATATTGGTGATTGGAAGATCCAAAAACAATGTGCAGAAGGAACTTCTGACGAAGAAATCCTGAAGGCGAAGGTCCGAGAGGACCAGAGCCGTAGATTTGTCGATGACTTAGTCGATAAAATATGAACTGTTGATTTCATCGTGGGACCAACCAATAAGAGAACCCTGTCAGATTTGTTGGGTTAGTTAAACACTAAGAGGATATGAGATCTAATAGATCCTTGATCGTTAGATGTGGGTCAAAAGATTCTAGTTCGGAAATAACTGCTCAGAAGAACCTTGAGGTTGTGGAAAGGGGGTATTTTCTGATGGCAGGAGCTCGAGTCGATGAGACCCATTGATCTGTTGAGGAGTCCATCTGATGATATCTCAGCTGTAGATTGTGCCATAAACCCCACTGGTCGAGTGGTGGAAGGGGATTGGGAGATACCATTAACCATCGTGCGTTTGGCGGTTCCAAAGGAATTGGGACGATCAATTTCCCTAGTTCCTGACCGTTGGACTTGTCAGAAGAAATGGATTGGAAGAAAAGGTTGGCGGTTACACAACCTGTCTTTCTAATGAGATAAAATCAAACCCACCACCAGTAGTTGATTTAACCTGAGCTAAGAGAGTTAGGATCATTCATCGGGGTGATTTTATTTCCCATACTACATAGATTCTTTCCATTACATGATTTCTATGAGAGCGTGATGTGTCCAAGGACATGTCACTACCACGATAGAGCACGTGCGAATATTTCCATTGGTGCAAATGATGTGGAGGATTCGATGTGGTAGCCATGTAGGATAGAGGACATGGGGATGGGTAATGCCCATAATACCTTATACCATTTCAAACTGCGTAGGAACCCGAAGGAACACTACCTTTGAGCAGGTTTCTACCCGTATTATTAAGACCTAATATCAAAATGGTAGTGGAAAGAGGAATTTTGACATCCCACTAGCCCAAGCATGGCTTAGGGGGTCAGGTGTGGTACAGAGTGGTATCAAAGCATATTTCAAACTCTAGGATTGAATGGGCCACCAAGGATGAATGAATTTTGTAATATCTTACATGATTAAAGTGTATGTTCTATTGCTAAATGATTTGATTATGTTAATGAAGTGTTAACAACAGTTTTGCACAAGATTGACAGCAAGAATGGAGTCCTAGTTTGGACTGTCTAAGAAGATCGATGCTTTGACAAGGCCAGGAGTCCTTTTGCATATAATTTGAAATGTGATTTGCTAATAGTGGCTTGTTGTTTTGACATGTAGGAGATATTGAAAAGGGAAAACAGAGGTGAATGGTGCAGCATAGTATGGAAGAAACCTCACATCTCTAAGATGAATAATTTGATGACGGGAGGGATAGAGAAACCCTTCCATATTTGGTAGCCACAGTAAGTAGTCTGAAAGAAGACAATGAAAGGCTCATCAGAGCTCAAGTTGAGCAAGTAGAATTAAATGCAGTACTATTGCAGAGTATGTTTGAGATTCAAATGCATTTGCGGCAAGGTCCAGCTACTAGCAATACATGATGAGAGTAGTATAAGAAGCCGCAAAGCCCATCAGATATCTAGAAGCATGGGAAAACTCACAGTAATGTGGGGAGGATTTCTTCCAAGAAAAATCACAGGGATGCTAGGAGAAGCAATTTTAGTGGAGACACTTGCACATAGTTATCTAGTGGAAATACTCCTACAGAAGAGCTATCCAATGGTGACACGGAGTCAAGTGTTCTCAAGAAAAATAAGAAGAGACGCTCATAGATTTCTCTGAAAAAATAATTGAAGAAGGAAAATCCACCTACCTTTGATGGAGAAATCAAGAGAGGAAAAGAGGTTGAGGCTTGGTTGTTAGGATTAAGGAAGTATTTCGAGTGCATAATTACTCAGAAAATACAAAGGCAAAGGAAACCCTTTTCAATTTGAATGGAAGAGATTCCATATGGTGGGAAGACCTCGAGGATGTTAAGGGATTAAAGGAAAGAAAGTTGTCTTGGAAACATTTTTAGAAATATTTCCGGAAGGCATATTTATCAGAAAATTACTATGATGGTAAGATTATGGAGTTCCATAAACATAAGTTAGGACAACTTACCATGGATTCTTATGAAAAGAGGTTCTTGGAGTTGTTGAGGTATGTTCCCAACCTCAAGGATGATAAATAAATGATACAATGTTTCCTCGGTGGATTACCACAGTCCTTCTAGGATAGGATTGAGCTTGATGAGCCTAAGACATTGAGGACACCATTAGAAAGGCCAAGTTTTTCTATGACCAATCCAAGAATATGCACGAGCCTCTTAAGGATTGGAAGAGAAAATATAAGCCTAGATTTCAGAGGAAGGGATTTAAATCGTCCCAATATAAGAACCCAAAAATTGGTGCTCAGTTCAGTTATCTGACTAGAAGTATGCACTAGTAGAATTTTCCATTTCAAAGTGGGAACAGGCCAACAGAGAAAGGGAGAAAGTAGGAGCAAAAGATAGGACCTCTACAATGTTGGGGTTGTAGAGAGGCACACCTATTGAGGGACTTCCCTCACAGACAACATGACAGTAAAATGGTTTTCCATGTTCAGGAGGCTACTAAAGTTTATGATGTGGCCAGGAATGTGCCACAAATCTATGCAGTTGTCGAGAATCAACAAGCAGAACACCAAGATTTTGTGGTGGAGATGGAAGGTATAATTTCCAAACAAACCATATATTTTTTTATTGACCTTGGTTCTAACCTTAGCTATGTTTCGCTCCAATTTGTTGAAGCATGTGATTTATAGAGGAAAAAGCATGCATAATCGTGGTTAGTTTAGTCAGCCACGGGAACTAAGTGAAAGGTAACATAAATTATTGAAGCATGTCCATTTTAAATGAATGGACTGCACACACAAGCAACCTTAAATATCCTACCTTTGCGGTGATATGATGTACTGATAGGCATGGATTGGTTGGCTATCCAAAAAGAAAAATTGAACTTCCATGACAAGACCTTGGAATGTGAATATAGTGAAGGAAACACAAGGGTGTTGCGAAGCATTCAAAAGCATGTATCGATGAGTCAAATATCAACACTGCAACTCAAGAAGTTTATTCGAAAAGGGTGTCCCTTGTATGAAATAAGGGTACTCAATGCAATAGGGAATAACGAGCTAAAGATTGAGGATCACCCATTTCCATGGGAATTTAAAGATGTATTCCCAGAGGAGGTACCGTGACTTCCTAAGAGAGATCTCGATTTTTCCATAGACCTTTTACCAGGAGCCGTATCGACATCTAAAGTACCCTACAAAATGAGTACAAAAGAGCTTGTAGAGTTAAAGGTGCAGTTAAAAGAAATGATGGATAAAGGGTATATTAGGATGAGTGTGTCCTCGTGGGGAGAACCAATGTTGTTTGTGAATAAAAATGATGGCACCTTGCGGTTTTGAATTGACTACCGACAATTGAACAAGAAGAACATAAAAAACAAGTACTCATTACCCAAGATTGATGATATTTTTTATCAGCTCAGAGGAGCTATAGTCTTTTCTAAGATTGACTTGATATCTGGATATCACCAATTCAATATTAAGGATGAAGACATGGTGGTGCCTTTTGGGCTTACCTATGAATTTATGGTGGTGCCTTTTGGGCTTACCAACTCACCCGCCACCTTTATGTGTTTGATGAACAACATTCTCATCAAGTATTTGGACAAGTTTGTCCTTGTGTTCGTCGATGATATCTTGGTATATTTTAAGACCAAGGAAGAGCATGAGGAGCATCTTAAGTTGGTGCTACAGGTGCTACGAGATCACCAACTATATGCCAAATATAGAAAATGTGACTTCTTCCAGAGGAAAATCCAGTATTTGGGTCACACAATTTTGGAAGAGGGAACGACCGTAGATCCCAAAAAGATTAAGGAAATCATGGATTGGCCATCCCCTCGAAATGTATATGAGGTAAGGTCATTCATGGGATTAGTTGGATATTATAGGAGGTTTATTAAGGGATTTTCCAAGGTTAGTCGTCCCATTACCTCATTTCATAGGAAAGGGATGAAGTTTGTATGGTCAACATAATGTGAGGCCAACTTTCAATAGCTGAAATGACTCTTGACCAATGCCTGTGTCTTAAAAATCCCAGACCATGAAAAATATTTCTTAGTTTGTATTGATGCATGCAAGGAAGGACTTGGTGGAGTCCTTAAGCAATAGGGACATGTGATTTTCTATGAATCAAGCAAACTAAATAAGCATGAGCATCAATATGTCACTCATAACTTGGAGCTTACAACCATTGTGCACGTGTTAAATATGTGGAGACATTCTCTGCTTGGAAGGACACATTACAGATCATTGTGGACTGAAGTATTCATTTGATCAACCACAATTGAATTCCATACATGTCAGGTGGATGGTACTAATCAGTGAATTCAATTTCGATATCAAAAATATAAAAGGACATGCAAATCGAGTGGTAAATGCATTCAGCTGAAGTGTGCAGACAGTGCACCTAGCAACCACAAGAATGTGTGATTCTAACATTAAATGAAGAATTATGATTCTCTTGCAAGGTGATCAGCATTTTAGTATGGTAAAAGAAAGCTTTCAACGAGAGCCAAACATGAAAAAGTATGAGGAATACCATCTCACAATAGATGGGTTGTTAATGTATAACAATAGACTACATGTACCTAATTCATCATAGATGAAAAGCCTCATAATGGTTGATTTTCATAGAAGACCTTATGTGGGTCACCCTGGGTATGAGAAGATGATAACAACAACAAGACAATTGTATTGTTGTCCGAGAATGAAAAATAAATGTTGCAGAATACATCGCAAAGTGCTTGGAGTGTCAACAAGTAAAATTTGAACACAATTACCCGACACGATTGTTGCAACCATTATAAATTCTAGAGTGGAAGTGGGGAGATAATCTCCATGGACTTCATCACAGGATTTCCAAGAACAGCTAGGCAGCACGATGCAATCATGGTAGTGATGGATAAGTTTAGCAAGGAAACTCATTTTATTCCAATTAAGTCCACTTTTAAAGCTATAGATGTTGTTGATGTTTAYATAAAATAATTTTTTAKGTTGCATGGTAYKCCCAAGACCATTATTTTAGATCGAGATGTGAAATTCACTTTGAATTTCTRGAAGGGCTTATTTGCRGGCTTTGGAACGAAACTAGCATTCAACAYAGACTACCATACTCAAACAGATGGACAAACCGAGAGGGTAAATAAAGTGTTGGAAGATATGCTAAGGATGCATGTCATGCATCATCCCAAGCAATGAGAAGAATATCTACCTTTGGTAGAGTTTTCCTACAACAACTATTATCAAGAATCATTGAATAAGAGCTCATTTGAGACTCTATATGGAAGAAAGTGCAGTGTTCCAATTATTTGGGACAATCCAGTGGATAGGATCGTGCTTGGACTAGACCTATTAAGAGTGATGGAAAAAGAAGTGATAAGAAAAAAGCAGAACATAAAAGTGGCCCAGGAAATATAGAAAAGCTATGCATATAGAAAAAGAACTCACAAGGAATTCAAGGTGGGAGATCATGTGTGTATCAGGGTGAAACCCAAGAGGAGCTCTGTAAGAATGGGAATTTGTGCCAAGTTGATGGCCCACTTTTGTGGACCATTTGAAGTCTTAGAAAGAGTGGGACCGGTGGCATACATACTTGCTCTACCACCTATTGTTAAAGCTCGCAATGTGTTCAATGTATCCTTATTAAAGAAGTGTATTCATGATTCTAATCACAATATTCATTGTATTTTGATACAGGTGGAACCAGAGGAAGAATTCCAACCCAATCCTTAATGCATCCTAGGTAAGAAAGAGACATTTCTCTGAAACAGAGCCATCATGTAGGTCAAGGTGCAATCGAATCACTTTGGAGCAGATGAGGCCACATGGGAACGCGAGGATTCCATGAGAATGGTATATCCATTTTTGTTTATTGTATAAAAGTGTGTATATAGTGTTAAAAAAACTGAGGACGGTGTTTCCTTTAAAGGGGAGGGGAATGCAACACCTCGTTTTCCCCCAAGTTTGTAATCATTCTTAAGACTTCATGAATTGTAATTTATGAACATTATAATTGTGTTTTATGTTTAATGGAGACACCTACCAACTGACTAAGGGGAAGCCTTGCAGTACTAGCCATGATACCACAAGTGGGAATTGATGAAAGGGGAAACTGGGAAGTTTATGTGAAGAAAATAGGAAGATATCCTAGAAGCCCAACATACACCTACATAACCTCGAATGACCAACTCATCTAAAGTACCTTGTTCGTGTTGTTCAAAATAAATCTCATCAATGGCATTAGATAAGGTGGTTGGGGTAGTTATGACTGCCTCCAAAAAATATTGTACTCAGAGGAGTGATGGGGTTGGCTGAAGTTGTCAGCCAAAAGTACCCTGTAAGTGCCCCTTCGATTCGAGAGCTTAACCCAAGGGTTTCTTATGATAGAAGCAAGTTGTGGAACCCAAGGGAAAAAAGAGAATTTTCTAGATCAGAAATAGGGAGGAAGAGGAAGGAAAGACGCAAAAGTAATGTGGTATCATGAATGAGAAAGAGGGCTCGATAGGGAAAACCCAATTCAGACTAGAATAGAGAAAATTGGGAAGTTTTCATGAGGAAAATAGGAAGCTTTCCCAGAACACGAATGGTCAACATTGGAATAGAGAATACCCAAATCTAGACTAGAGAAGAGAGGGTCGCGAGTTGGTGTTTGCTGGAAAGAAACCGCACTGGTAAGGGAAGGGAATTGAGGGACTATGTAGCAGTGAAGGGACTCCCTTGAGCAGAGGAAATTTGATTGGGAAGGCACCTGGTAAGCTCATGGAGGCCTTGGGATTAGTGGAAAGAGGGGATTTCTATTATTTCTAGTGTAGTGAAGGAGAGTAACCTTCCTGACCAAATCCTTAACCCGGAAGCCAACTGGTGAGAGTCCCCTGGATGTGCTCATTTAACCATAGACAATATCACTATTGTCACCCAACCATAGACTGAAGCCACCCCCAAGCACCTTAACCTTGACAGAGAATCATTCTGGAAGCAAACCCTAGGCTAGATAGCCAAACAAGATAGTGCACCTCTCTCTCCAAGAATAGTGCACCAAACAAGAGTTGATCAGAGAGTCCAAAACATAACCAAGAGATAGTCCGAGCCAAAACCGAAATCT
>JASDQU010224058.1:0-17589 GCA_032191745.1 Picea mariana | reverse complement strand
ATTAATAAACTGCTCCAAGTGGCCGCGTTGGCTGGGGCCGTGGATGTTTCCTCGTAGGGGTTTTACCACGTGAAAACATCGGTGTGTTGATCTTTGATCTGGTTATGTGAGTGGTTACTGAAGGTGTTCGTCCTCTGTTGGAATACCAGTGTTGTCGAACATCCCTTAAAAGCTAACTAGGGTGTTGTGTGTGTTACAACATTCATGTTATCGTGCACATCTTTGTAGAATATTATCAATACCTAGTTTATAAAGGCATCCATTCATGAGTGTGAATGGTGTTTATTTTAATGCTAGGATATTTATTTTGTTTCCAAGTAGATATTTTTGCACCTTCCCTTATTCTAAAAAAATTGCAATCTCTTCGAGTTCCTTGGGGGTTTCATTGACCCTGAATAAATTTGCATTTGGAAAGTTGGCTTCAATCCCAGTCAAATCTTCGCCTGTCTCAAGTCAAGATAAATGGTCTAGGCTGAAATTCTTTTTTCTAGGTCGGATGACTACCTCAAAATCGAATTCATGGAATATTAGTAGTTGTTGACACATTTTACCTTGATGGACCGATTTATTTACTAAATATTTGAGTTCCTAATTGTTTGTGAAGAAAATAATGTATTTTCCAATAAAGAGTGTCGAATTTTTTTATGGGAGAAAATCATAGTTAGAGCCTCTCGCTCTGTTGTTGAATAATTTCTTTCAACTTTATTCAATTTCTGAATAGCATATGAATTTGGGTAATCGACCATGTCATCATATGATCGGTCTAAGACTGAGCCAACAACAACGTTAGAGGAATCCACATGGACATGGAACTTTCTTGAAAATTCTGGAAATATTGTTGAAATATTGTAACTACAAAGAATATTCTAGTTATTATTCAGTTATCATCTTATAGATTAATCCCCTTTTGTGGATTTATCATGTCGAGATTTGTATAAGGCCAAATCCCCTTTTGTGGATTTGTCAAACCCTAATTATATGTTTCTAATTAAGAAGTCATTCCCCAGGCCTAATTAAAGTTGTTTTAGACCCTAAGCGAAGAAGTCGGCCCTGCTTGATGAAGAGACACCACCCTAGTTCTTGCCAACCAGTATAAATAAGAGTGGAAGGTGTTATCAGACAAATCGGTAAGTGCAGACACAAATCTATCTCCCTAACTTCCATAGGAAGCTAGAACAAAAAAAGACAAAACACAAACTTCACCTTAGACTTCATTGTCATATAAACTAGTTTAGAGAGGTACAAGTGACATACCTTTTAAATGGCGCTTGATCCTTGCTAGTGTCATCCTTGTTTCTCCATCTTTGAGTTTGCAGGACAATGAACCTATTTAAGAAGAAAAAACCAACAAAGAGAGAGGGAGAACAAATATATATATATATATATTCTAATGAATTCTATGCATAAGATCAAGGAGTTATACAATAAAAGACAAGACACTTTTATAGGGAATAAATGTATTGATGCATTATATTAAATGGAAAGTGGAGAATACAACCCATNAAATTCTATGCATAAGATCAAGGAGTTATACAATAAAAGACAAGACACTTTTATAGGGAATAAATGTATTGATGCATTATATTAAATGGAAAGTGGAGAATACAACCCATTCATTGATGTTGCAAGGTCCCTTTCGATGGATCTTTACTCCAACACACACACCTTTTATCCAATGCCTTGATGAAGAAGATCCACAATCTGACTTACAGAGCTAACACAAAGCTATCTCAAGTATAATTTGTAGTAGAACTCTTCATGCATATGAAAGCCCTTGCCAACCTTAGAATTTTCCATAAGAGATCCTTATTTATATCGGGTGAAAGAGGGATGGATGATCCCACTAAATCAGAGAGAGAGTAAGATCCAAACCGATCGGATGCCACCTCATCTTATAGAATATTCCCTTCTAGAACATTCATGAATTTTAACTTTTCCTTTGCTTAAGCATCGTCGCACCCTATGCACAGGTAGCCTGCGACGACGTTGCAGTTCATATTTGGTGCAAAGTGTGATGATTAGGCATCGTCACACCACATGCATAGAGAAGGGTGCGGTGACCTACCTTTTCATAGTTTTTGAGAGAGGAAAAGAAAAACACTTTTCTCATGGAGAAAGTCTCTTTTAATATTTTCAAGGAACATGGAAATGAGTTAAGAACATGTCGTTAGTTGATCACCGAGGTGCCCAAAATAATGTGTAACATAAGGCACCTCATTAGATCACTCATTCAAGTCACTCATATAGTGTGAAAGTTTGAAGGAAGCTATAGTTGCCAGAAGAAGAAGAGAGAGGTACATTGTTGAGTCTTGAATATTCTCTAGTGTTTTGGCATTGTATTGGCAATTTATATTAAAGAAGTTTTTGCTAGGTTTTCTCCCCCATGAGGGTTTCCTAGGATAAATGTTGTGTACCTTGTGATTATGTTTCTTTCAGTGATCCTTCTTATGCTATTATTCTCTAGTAAATTGAAAATAAGTTAATAGTAGCTCTAAATTTAACATGCTATCAGAGCTTGACTGAATAGAGCACCTTTCATTGGGTAACCAAAAACATCACTATTTTTGTACAAGAAAATTAGGGCTTTTGTTGGAAGGGAATTTCAGCCTAAAACCCATCTAGGGAATTGTGTCCTAGCCTAGTGAACTCATTGTCATATTGAGCACACTGTTTCAATTGTCAGAGCCTCCGAAAAGTCTAACCCTAAGCATATAGGGGCTTCCATAGTGTAAGATATTAGATATTATTTTTGGGATTAACTGCATACTGTAAGTCATTAATCTATGACCCATATTCATGAGTATTAGTCACAACTGACCAATAATTCTCATGATTTGAATAGTCCACTTAGCATTCATTGCATCGGGTGATGCTCACAGGGGTGAAGAAATGGGATTGAAGTCAACGAAATGAATCGCATAGCATCAATCATCACTTCCGGGTCTTGCACCCAGTAACCAGGACTTCCCAGGTGGTCACCCATCCCAAGAGGCCTCTGGCTCAAGCACGCTTAACTATGGAGTTTTCCCCACAATCAAGCCCACTTAGCTTGATACCCCATTTGCAAAACCTTAGCAAGTATTATGCCTTATGAACTACTCAGTTAGAGCTCCCTTAAGTCTAACCCTAGTTTTTGACTGGTACTAGAAAACCAGGAAACCAGAACAAGTACCAGAAGTACTGGTCTAGATTTGTGTAGGTCAAGTTTGAGTGGGTAAGACTTGCATTTTTTTAATATATATAGTGCCAACATACTCACCTCATCCTAGCGCATCTAGTCCCTAGATCAGAATTCCAAAATTTGAAAGTTGAAAAATTAGGGTTTCCTCATAAAACCCTAAGTTGCAGTTGCAATATTAGTATCATCTGTATCACCTTTGAAGTTTTAAAGGTTTGTTATTGTCCCTATTGTTGGATGGTGCTATTAAATGGAGACATTATAAAAGGTATTTACTTACATATGATTAAACTATATCATTATTTTAAAGGGTAATTGCAGGACATTTTGTCTAAGCAACAATCGTAGATCCAGAAGAATCTCTTATCCAACACATTCTAAGGAATAATGCACCCCAGGTTTGATTACTGTGATATGCATCTATTTATGAACATCTATGTTTTATGATGAATTTATGATCTTCATACTAAACATTGGTCAAAGTTAAATTCAAGGTATTAGATTGATTAAAAGCTGAGATTATAGAGTTTATTCTCTAACTCAAATTTCTGTCAAGATAGCATATTATCTTAAAACAAAAGACAAGTTTAAGAAAACACTTGTCATTGTAGGAGATTCATAAGAAAAGAAACAACACTCACTCTTGAGGACAAAGAATCAAATTTCTAGGTTTGATTGATTAAGTTGATGATATTCAAACATGCACATGTCAAGTTTGATAGCTACCTCATAGTCGAGACAACATACTTGGTAGCATGTGAGCATATTGAGATAAATGCTTATTGTATTCATTTACCAGATATAACTAACATCTCTTCCAAGAGAAACTTCATATGTTGGTTCCATGTAACCATGGAGGAATGATTGATCACAAAAATAGAAGAGTGTTGCTCTTAGTATTGTATTTCTTACTTTTAACCCTTGTTGTAGGCAGGTCACAAGTGATATCTCTAAAGGAGATACTGTGACGATTGTTATCACTATTAATTTATTATTACTATAAAGAGTATTATTCTTGTCTATTGTTGTTCCTGTTATGAGCAGGTCACAGGTGCCCTAAGGAAGCTATAGTGATGGTTGTAGAAGGAAACGAATTAGATGAGATATCAAGAAAAATATGTACATGACCATATAAATTCATGAAACAAAGAAGATGAATTCGAATCTACTTTTGAGATATAGAGTATCTCATATGGAGGTTGATTGTAAGGAGTTGAAGGCTCCAAATATGACCAAATATTAGAACCAAAATCACAGTAGACTTGGTCAAAGGATAATTAAGCCACCTTCATAAGAAGCATAATTCATTTGAAGTTTTACCCATCTTTTCATATTAAGACTTTGTATTTTACATCAAGTACATCCTATAGAGATGATGAATTCCTTGTAGACTTTAAAGAAATCAAGAATCAGAATGAGCCTGATCTCATATAGGAGCAGATGGGAAAGAGAGATATTTTCCAGGATTAACAGATAGGTTCCATGAGTTAAAGAATACTAGATCGTAGCTTCAGAGATCTCTAGGAGACATGAAATATCCTAAGACAGTTCTTTTGTTTCAGTGACATAGAAGGAAGCCAGTCAGAAGGATTGGGATATGGATTTTTCATGAGACGAGTAGGGAAGTAAGTGTTGACTTCCAAAGTTTGATCTAACAGATCAAGCATGTTGCAGATAAAAGTATAAATATGTACAAGCCTGATTTTTGTCCAGAGGATTCTCCCAGCAAGAGGGAGAAGACTATGACAAGACACTCACTCCAGTAATCGAATAAATAGTTCCATTATTTGAAGACAACCAAAAAAACCACGATTCATATACAATATGAGATGCAGGGGGAGAAATCCCCATATTTAAAATTGAGTGGAAGTTGGTGTAGTACATTAGTTGGATCATGAATACATGACACAATAGTAGATAGATTTACCTCCATGAAATAAGAAGAGCTATTTTTTAGTATCATTTATTGAGCCACTCTTAGTTTCAGATGAAGTTGTTGTCATAATAGAGTAAAGGAACTACTCTCAGAGTTCAAAAACTATAGTGAATCTCAGATTCAGAGAAGCTACAAGTGAAGATTCCCTGATCCATGTGGATATCGGTGGCCAACCATCTATTCCACTGGCTCAAAAAGCAGTTTTCCACCTTGGCAAATTTTCGGGTTCCAAACTTCTTGGGTCGTTTTGAGGCCCTAAACGACGTTTTTTGGGTCCTAGGGACTACCATATGCATTTCTCTGGGCCAGTCGAATTTTTTTCTTCTTGGTTAGACCTTTCCAACGGGATATTGTGTGCCTAAAATGGAGATCGTATGCAAAAGTTACGAACTCAATAAGTTGATGTACTAACTTACCCAAACTGGGCCCACATGAATTTTGGCGCTTCGTCTACTAGGGTTAGGTTTTTGGATGTCTAGATTTTTGAAATTCCTGTTTATTGTAAAATGCCCTCAGAGACTCATTGTAACCATCTTCTTGTGAATGAGGGCAACCTTCACATCTCTCTCAGAGATAAGCCGCCACCATTCCAGCAAGCTTGTTTTCCGCTGCATTTTATAGTTTAAACTTATTTCCATATTTAATAGAAAACTGGTTTTACTGTATATCTATTATTTTGTGTATCTTTTAATAATCTGTATTCATTTCATTCTGCTCATAAAATCTGGATCACTGGTATCAGAGTGGTCTTCTCCTTGTCGTCTTAATGCATGTCCCGAACGAGGTCAGGGTACAAAGAATTGGGTCTCGAGCTTGTTTCTCTTGAGGACAAAATCTTTCACACATCCAAGCAACCTCTCATGGTAGGAGAAAAGAAAGATGAATTGATAGGAGATCCTTTCAAAATGTTGCTTGAGGAATCCCTCATGCAACAAAGGAACGAGATGGTGGATAGTTTCACACAAATCCTTCGGTGGCTACCAATAGGCGACGCATCTTCCCCAAGTGGAGGCGTTGCCCTATTCAAGGTACAAATCAACTTTGATACTTCTATATTTGAAGGTCAAATAGACACAGATGTTGTAGAAAAGTGATTGAATCTACTAGAAGAGTATTTTTCTGTCCATAACTTTTTGAATAGAGAAAATATTACTTTTGCGTTTCTCAAAGTCGTTCCCCATGTCAAATGTTGGTGGGGAACTTTCTATAAGAAAAAAAAAACATAGGAACCCTCATTATTTATAGTCACAACCACCTAGTAATCCTTTAGGGATGATATTAGGGAACAATACTACCATGTCGGAAGTTATGATGACTTGTATACCAAATGGACCACACTGTGGCAAGAAAGAGACCAATCAGTGCCAGAGCTCACAAATATCTTCCATACATTGCACACCAAGATGGGTATCAAAGATTCAGAATGACATCTAGTGCTCAAGTATCGCAGTGATATGCATAGATACATCTAAACCGAAATGGAATTTCTGGACATCTCATCCTTGGGGGTAGCCTATCGATATGCCATCAAAATCCAGAAGAAGCTTAAACAAAAGATGTGGCAATTTGGATTTGGGAACCCCTCACAGCAAAATCAAGGAAAGGGTGGCCCCAACCCATAGAAAAAAGGACAAAGAAAATATGGATAGTATCAGGACAACCATTCCAAGCCACAAGCAAAGAAGGACACCATAAATACAAAGAAAGACACAGGAAGTGGTGCAACTTCCATAAGAGACCTTAGCATAACACTATTGACTGCCACTCAAAGTAGTTGTTGGTGGCCGAAGTGAAAGCCTCTGAATCAAATGTGTGTTCTGACTCTGATTCAGAACCAGAAAGGGGAAGACAGATCATTGTAACGAAACCTAGTGCCACTGTTTCTACCACCAAGCTCCATCCTGGTGAACCAGAAGAGCCAGAAGAAGGAGAATGCCTCTTCCATTCACAGATGTGGGTAAAAGGAACCCCTCTCCACTTCATCACTGATAGCGGTAGCCAGAAGAACCTCATCTCAACAAAGGTTTTCAAGCGGCTGGACCTACCCACAATGTCACACCCACAACCCTACACCATTGGATGGCTCCACCAAGGAAGCTATCTTACGTAAGCCAACAATGCCAACTATCGTACGACATCAAGCCCTTTAAAGACAAGGTATTGTGTGATGTTTCTCCTCTCAAAGTTTGTAATGTTGGTTTGGGCCAACCTTATTTATGGAAATTTCATGCTTTATATGAGTCTAGGTCTCGTAGTGTTATTATTACTTTGAACGTGAAATTGTACAGGATACCTGAGGAAGTCCCTCCTAGTGTTATTTCCTTGATATTTTCCAAGAAATGCAGGAAGGTCATCTCTCAGGCTGGTACATTTTTCTTCTTCATGATTCACTCTCAGATTGAGCAAAATATAGCAGCCACATCCAGGGTCTCCATGGCCAATCTCTCCACACAACAAAAGAAAGTGGATAAGGTCATGGAAGAATACTCATATATATTCTCCTCTCCTACTAGGGTACCTCTGCATTGTCAAGTCAAGCATCCCATTGATATGACCCCAGGCACATCGCTACCCAATGGGACAGTCTACCGCCTCTCTATGTTAGAAAACAAGGAGATCAAGAGGCAGATCCAAGAATTTCTCCACAAGGGGCACATCTGTCCCAACTCATCACCTTGTGGGAGCCCAATCATGTTGGTGCAGAAGAAATATGAGACTTGACAACTCTTAATTGATTATTGGGCCTGAATAAAATCACAATCTAAAAATGGTACCCAATCCCCAAATTGACGACCTCCTTGATCATCTCATGGAGGCCAAATACTGCAGTAATATTGATCTGAAGTATGGCTACCACCAGGTCCCAATAGAACAAACAAATGTATGGAAGAGTGCCTTCAAGTCAAAAGAAGGTCTTTTTGAATGGTTGGTCATGCCCTTTGGTTTGAAAAATTATCCAACAACTTTCATGAGGATGATGGACAATATCCTATGACCTTTCACCGATAATTTTGTATTGGTGTATCTGGATGACATCCTCATCTACAACAAGACTTGGGAGGAACACTTGCAACATATTCGACAGGTTTTGCACACCCTGTGATAGCACAAACTATATGAAAACTTGGAAAAATGATCCTTCAGCATGGACAAGGTCCATTACTTAGGTTACATCATTGATCAACATGGTGTGCATGTGGATCTAGTCAAGATCCAGGTCATCCGTGATTGGCCATCCCCAACCACACTCACTGAACTTCAGAGATTCTTGGTCCTCACCAATTTCTATCGCAGGTTCGTGCTGGGTTTCTCTCATATCACATGGGCCCTCAGCCAAGTAACCAGGGGTGGAGGTAAGGAAAAATTTGTGTGGGTCATGTCCCAACAACAAGCCTTCAATGAATTGAAGAAGCGTTTATTCTCATCCTTGGTACTTTCATTATCGGACCTGCAACATCCCTTTGAGATCGAGAAATATGATTCAGACCATGTTGTGGGCGTCGTCCTCACTCAACACGGCCACCCCATGGAATATCATAGTGAGAAACTATCAGATGTTGTCTGTAAGTACCCTAATTATGGCAAAGAAATGTACTCCATTTTGCAAGCCTTTCGCTAGTGGAGACATTACATTATTGGGAAGGAGAAAATAATCCACACTGATCAGAAGCCACTATAGTTCATGAAAACCCAAGAAAAATTGCAGAATGACTGCCATCAGAAGTGGTCAACATACTTATAGCAGTTCCACATCAACATCAAGTATAAAACAAGAAGTACCAACCGATTTGTTGACTGCCTCACTTGACGTCCGGTCATGACACTCACTATGGTGCTAGACTCTTGCGGTCACGAGACCTCCAGATGGCCCCATCTCTACGAGACATACCCTGACTTCTCCACCACCTACCAAATGTTGGGAGCCAACTCAATGATCGCTAATTTCCATATTTAGAATGGACTATTGTGTCATTTGGTCCATCTTTATGTTCCATCAAGCGAGCGCACGAAGCTGATTTGGGAAGCTCACTACAGTCGGGTGGTAAGACACTTTGGCATCGAAAAGACAGTGGCATTGTTGCAGAAACATTTCTACTGGCTTAAACTTCGACAAGATGTCGACAAATATATAATATCCTCCACCACCTGTGCTATTTCCAAACCGACCACTAAGAAACAAGGCATGTACAAGCTCCAGGGATGATTTTAAGGATGGAAATTTATTTTGAAATGTAGAAACCTTGGCGAATCTTACTAATCCTTCATATGCCAGCTATAAAATATTGGTGATATTTTTGTAAAAATATTCAAATTTCTAATGATTTTATATAGTTTTTATAAAATTTCGGCAATTTTTAAGGGAAAATAATTTTATCCTATAGAATTTGGGCGAATCATTTTTAAAATAGCGAATCTCAGTTTTGGAAAAAAACATGGAAAATTAACCCATGAGAGAAATTTATCCCCTAAAATCATCACCCCTTTACCTACTCCTAACAGGACATGGGAATCCCTCTCAATGGACTACATGTTGGGCCTCCCATTCACCAAGAGGGGAAATGACTGTGTTTTTGTGGTTGTTGATCATTTTTCCAAGATGGCGATTCTAGCCGCCTACAAGAAGAACATCACAACAGAAGCCACTGCCAAGCTCTTCTTTGAATGAGTATGGGTACATTTTGGGATCCCACAAACCATTATCTCAGACCGTGATAGTTGGTTCCTTAGATAATTTTGGTCGAGCCTCTGGTCACTGCTGGACACCAAGCTCACCAAATCCACTGCCTTCGACCCCCAGACAGATGGCTAAACTGAGGTCGTCAATTGGATCGCCGTACATATTCTGCACATGTACAATTTAAAACACCCCTGCACATGGGATGAGAGTCTTCCCTATGTCCAACATAGGTACAATTGAGCCTTACATAGCTCAACTAGCCACAACCCCTTTCAATTGGGGTTGGGATTCCAACCATTGGGCCCCATGGATGTTTCACTACCCCTAGCGACCACCTCGGCCGACTCATCCCCTACTCCACCAGAAGCTGACAAAGCCACCGGGTTCATCGATTGAATCCATCACATCTGCCAACAGGTTCATGATATTCTACAGAAGTCTAATGCCAAGTACAAGAAACTCCATGATTAGCATCGGGTGCCACATAAGTTTCAGGTGGGCGACAAAGTTTGGTTTCATTTGTAGAAATAATGCCTTACAGGGCCCCATCAGAAGATTTTCCCACTCCATTATGGGTTGTACACCATCACCAAGGATGTGGGTGAAAATTATTTTGAGCTCAACATTCTCCCCTTCCTTGGTCTACATCCAGTCTTCAATGTGGCTCTCCTTCGACCATATTTCCCACCTTTATTGGACACCTCAAGGATAGAAAAGAAATTGAAACCAACAGATCTCAACCCTAAATACATGCAACAGGAATCCAATGATCATATTTTGGACACACAAATCAAGGGCACTCGACAAAAAAGGATCCAACTTTATCGATTCGTCAAAGCATGACAGCTCCTGCACCAAGGCAAGTGGCTCACTTGGGGGAAAATTCAGCAGAAATTTCCTCATATGATGGGGGAACTAAACACAATGGATACCATTGCTTCCTAAGGAGGGAAGATTGATCCAAGTGGATATTGGTGGCCACCCACCTATTCCACTGGCTTGAAAATCAATTTTTCACCTTGGCAGTTTTTTGGGTTCCAAACTTCCGGGGTCGTTTTGAGGCCCTAAATGACGTTTTTTGGGGCCCATAGGATGGTCGGAGGAACTGCCCTGGGCCAGTTGAAAATTTTTCTTCTCAGTTAGAAGAATTTTTTTGGATCGTGCATCTAAGACGAAGATCATATGCAAAATTTATGACCCCAGGAAGTTGATGTACTAACTTACCCAAGCGGGGCCCACATGACTTTTGGCGCTTCATCTCCTAGGGTTATGGTTTTGGATGTCTAGCRTTTTTGACATTCATTTTTATTGTAAAAGGACTTCAGAGCCTCATTGTAACCATTTTATTTTGAATGAGTGTAGCTTTCACATCTATTCTCAGAGATAAGCCAACACCATTCCAACAAGCTTGTTTTCCGCTGCATTTTACAGTTTCGGTTTATTTCCTTAATAAATAGAAAACCAGTTTTATTGTATCTCTATTATTTTGTGTTTCTTTTAATAATATGTATTCATTTCGTTCTAATCATAAAATCTGGATCAGTCCCAGTCCCAAAGGAACAATTGTAGTGAGAGTAGAAGACACACTCTCAGACAATGAGACAGATAGTGCTTTGCAAAAATCACATAGAGCTAGCACATGATTATGCATACTAAGTTGAAGCTAAGGAAGTGTACCACATTGGTACAATGAGATGTGAAAATTTGGTCTTGAAGTTGAATATAGAAAGACTCATGTCTGCAGGTTGAAGAAGGCTCTATATGGGTTGAAGCAAGATTCTAGAGCTTGGTATGGTAGAATTGATAGTTTCCTAATGAGCTTGGGATTTACCAAGAGTAAATCTGATTATAAACTTTACTTCAAGGTTATGAATGATGATCCAGTTATATTTCTATTGTATGTAGATGAATTATTCTTAATTGGAGAAGAAAGGATCATCATAGATTGTAAGAAGAAGCTCACTGGAGAGTTTGAGATGAAATACCTAGGCCTGATGCATTACTTCTTAGTTCTTGAAGTTTGACTGAACCTAGAGAAAATCTTCCTTAACCAAGGGAAGGATGCAGTCGAAATATTGAAGAGGTTTGATATGTTGGAATGTGAAGCCATGAATACACCCATGGAAACGAAGTTGAAGCTCCTGGTTGATACTTCTTCATAACTGGTTGATGCTACGCTGTACAGACAGATCATTGGATCTTTGATGTATCTGACGAAGACCAGGCCAAATATATTATTTGCTATGAACATATTGAGTTAGTATTTCGTAAAGCCCAGATGTGTTCACCTTTTTGAAAAACATGTGATGAGATACCTCAAGGGTGCGCTAGAATTTGATCTCTGTTACATTGGAGATCATGAATTCATACTAGTTTTTTTATGCTAATTCAGATTGGGTTGGGAATGTTTCTAATAGAAAGATCACTTCATGATGTTGTTTCAGCTTGGGGTTAGACATGACTTCATGGAAGAGTAGGAAGCAATCCAATATTTCTCTCAGGATGACAGAAGAATAATACATTGTTTCATGTTTCGCTAGTTGAGAAGCCATATGGCTTTGGAAGTTGTTGACATGTCTATTCAATCTAGAGATGGAAGCCACCATGATTCTATGTGATAACCAGAGTTGCATAAAGATGATAGAGAACCATGTGTTCCATGATAAGTCGAAGCACATAGAA
The DNA here is from genome assembly GCA_032191745.1 of Picea mariana. NCBI lineage: Eukaryota > Viridiplantae > Streptophyta > Pinopsida > Pinales > Pinaceae > Picea > Picea mariana. The sequence continues at coordinate 5,115 of JASDQU010224058.1, read as the reverse complement.
ATCTAGTATCACTACATTTGTGATATGGTGCAAAGGGGAGATGTAAAGCTCCAATATGTTGGAATAGATGAGCAAGTTACAGATATGTTGACTAAGCCTCTGTGTCATGTAAAGTTTGACTAATTTTGAGACAAGTTTGGTATATTCTGAAAGGACCTCACTCGAAAGGGGGAGTGATGTTGATGATACTATGGTATCTTGACCAACAATGGGTAGCTCAGTTAGTATTTTATATCCTAGAAGACTGATTATCCCTAAATAGATCCCGAAGGTCCGGTAAGGAAGGTCTATCAGAGTACCTATGCATGTGTATGTTAGTTGTGTTTAGTAGTGGTAGCTCTGTTACGACTTTTACAATCCTAGTGAATCCTATGATTCCTGGGCATATCTCGAAGCTCTGGTAAGGACGGTCTGTCAAAGTACCACATGGTAGGTCCGTTATGATTTTATATCCTAGGGAATATTATGATTCCTTGGAAGATCCCTAGGGTTTTTCAGAGTACCACAAAATGTCGTTGTTTCACCTGCCTCATTCTATTTCCATATGCTAATGATGATGTTATCTTAACCTCATGTTGATAATGTTGTTATCTCAACCTCATTTTGATGATATTGTTATCTCAACCTCGTGTTGATGTTGTTATCTCAACCTCATGTTGATGATGTTGTTATCTCATCCTCGTGTTGATAATGTTGTTTTCTCAACCTCGTGGTGGTGATGTTGTTGTCTTTGTCATGTGTTGTTGATGTTTCTCCAGCCTCGCACTGTTGATGTTGTTGTACTAGCCTCATACTGTTGATATTGGTGTACCAGCTTCATGTTGGTGATATTATTATTCTAGATTCATGCTATTGATGCTTCAGCTTTAGCTTCATGATGAAGATGATGATGATGATGCTACTTCAGCTTCATGCTGAAGATGATGATGATGATGCTACATCAACTTCATGTTGAAGATGATGATGATGTTTTTACTTTAGCTTCATGTTGAAGATGTTGTTGATGTTGTTGTATTAGTTTTAAACTAATTGGTGTTGATACAAAGAATGATGATGATGATGCCATTCCAGCTCCATGCTATGATTGATTATGATGATTCTATTCCAACTCCATGTTGTGAATGACAATGATGATGCTATTCCAACTCCATGTTGTGAACGATGATATTATTGATGATGAGAAAAAATTCCGATGATTTATAGATGTTCCAGTCAGTGTTCCAAATGTTGTTGATGTTTTTGCCCTCTCTCTCTCCTGATGATGTTGTAGAATACCCTTCTTATTAAGGGGGAGTGTTGAAATATTGTAACTACAAAGAATATTATACTTATTATTGAGTAATCATCTTATAGATAAATCCCCTTTTATGAATTGATCATGTTGGGATTTTTATAATACCAAATACCCTTTTGTGGATTGGTCAAACCCTAATTATATGTTGCTAATTAAGAAGTCATCGCCCAAGCCTAATTAAAGTGGTTTTAGCCACTAAGTGAAGAAGTTGACCCTGCTTGATGAAGAGACACCACCCTAGCACCTGCCGGCTAGCATATATAAGAGTGGAAGGTGCCTCATTAGATCACTCACGCAAGTCACTCATCTAGTGCGCAAGTTTGAAGGAAGTTGTAGTTGCCGGAAGAAGGAGAGAGAGGTGCATTGATCAGTCGTGGATATTCTCTAGTGTTTGGTTTATTATCTTGGCATTGTATTGACAATATATATTTAGGATTTTTTTGCTAGGTTTTCTCCCCCATGAGGGTTTCCTAGGATAAATGATGTGTACCTTGTGATTTTGTTTCTTTCAGTGATCCTACTTATGCTATTGTTGTCTAGTAAATTGAAAAGAACTTAATAACAACTCTAAATTTAAAAAATATTAGTATAGGTGCTTCTACCAATTGTATTTTTAGGAGATCAAAAGATTCATTATATTCTTGGCTCCATTGGAACTCAACTTCTTTCTTTAATAGTTCGTCGATGGGGAAAGTGATGTCAGAGTAATGTCAAATGAATTTTCTATAATATCTAGTATTCCTAGGGAATATTTTAATTTGCTTCTAATTAATTGGTGGTTTCAAGCCGAGAATAACCTTGATCTTGGCCGTGTTGACTTTGATTCCATATTTACATACAATATGGCCCAACAAAATGCTTATAGGTGTAGAAAATATGTTTTTTTTTTTTATATTCAAATACAAGTGAATATATATACATATTTATAACATCATTATGAAACATTGGATATGATATTTCAATAGGTTGTAGATGATCCAATCATCGAATTATAAAACCATTTTTTTTAAATGTATTCTTGAAATTCTTTGACCACTATTCGAGAAAATATTTCTAGGGAAATCTTGAGCCCGAATGACATTACTCTATATCCAAATGACCTGAATTCAGAAACAAATGCAGTTTTCTCCTTATCTTATTTTGCAATAGGTACTCGGTTGTATCTTGAGAAACCATCAGTGAAATAATAACATTCGTGTCCTATGACTTCATTGATGATTTCATCAGTGAATGGTGTTAGGAATGCATCAGTCATTGTAATCTTATTCAAATCTCTAAATTCGACACATATTCTGATTTTCTTGGGGTTGTTCATTTTAGTTTTCATAACCATCAGACTTTCCTATTCTAATTTGTCAATACAATATATGATGCTTGCAACTAGCATTACTTCTATCTCCTTCTGGACTATGGGATTATATCTGTGTGCCTACTTGTATGGTCATTTTTTATGGGATTGGTCCTAGGTATGAGATTGATTTTCATATCCCCCATCTCTTGTACAAGTTCTTTCAGGTATTTATAGTAGCATGAAAAAACATCCTAATATTCTCTCAGTAGGTCGACTATTTCTATGGTTTTCTTGTCAAACCAATAGTCTCTTATTCTGGCCATTTTTTATTGACCATCTATTGATATGTAAAACTCCTTATTTTTATTTCTACGTCCATCCACTCGGGTGATTTTGATTCATCTAGATGGTGCTATCCCTCTACAAACTTATTATATCTTATGGGGAAGCCGAGTTTTTCTATGTCTTCCTTGGTTTCTTTTTCTTCCTTGGGGACTGAGTAGAATGTTTTTACAAGGTTGTTTACTTCAAGATGAATTTTCCTCCATCAAAATCTTTTTCCTGGAAAACTTATGTTTTCCATGTCTATTCATCGAGCTATTACATTGTCTAGACTTTTTTCTAACACCATATTGCAAGTCGAAGCCAGTCCCATGTCGAATTTGGTTTTACCTCTTTTATAAACTCATAAGGATTTGCTTTTTCAAGAAAATATTTGATTTATTTTTCTTCCTCTTATATGAGTGTCTCCTCATATATGAATTCAAATTATTTGACAAAGTTTTAATTGATTTCATTCCAATTGAATGTGTGGCCACATGTTTCTTCAATTTTATACCACTTATGTGGTATGTCATACAGAGTATTTGGTAAAATGTGTGGCCACAATCTTTCATCCCAATATCCTTCTTTTCTTTGTTCATTCTCACATTGGTGAATGTGAGCAGCTAGGTCAAACCCAGGTTTGAAGGTTGGGATGTTAACATTTGTGGATAATTTCTTTCCACCAAATATTTCCATGAAGTATAAGGTAGAAATATTCCATGTTTGGAGTCGAGGTGCATGCGTTTAATGTGCTACCTAGACTATGAAGGATTCTACTAAGATTACTAGTCTCCTTTGTTCTATGACTAATTTGGTTACTTTGTAGACATGAGTTGTTGGGGATTTTCTTTCTCTAAACAACATGGGGTCTCTTATTTGTGTGTTAGTCGAGATGAGTGTTGGTGCTTGTTTGATATTTTCTTGAGAATGATAGGGACTACTTGTATTGAAAAGCATGATTTTGATCGCTTTATTGGTATTTCCTCTAATATTGACCAAAAATCCATAGCTTGAGCTTCATAATTCTCCATTTTCTAGTTATAAATTTTTGTATTCGAGTTTTGTCCAATTGACAATGGTGATCTGACTAAAATTTATCCTTCACTATTAGTCTCGACATTGTCTTTTTTTTCATTCATTATTTGATACAACTATCATGTTTCATGGGCTTTGTCCCATGTATCAACCCAAGGTTTTCCTTCATTTTGGTCCAATGGTATTATGATTTTCCTGCTGCTACCTTTCAATTTAATTTTTTCCCTTTCGAGGGAGATTTTGGCCCTCATGTTTTGACCCAATGGTCTTTAGACTATTGCAGGGAAAGTACGGATGCATTTGACTAGATTAATTACTTCAAAGTAGACTCATGTTGAGATTCCCATTATGGATGTTATGACACTTTTAAGTGTGTCAATTGGTTCAATGAACCTTTGATTGCTAGTTTTAGAAAATTCATTGTTGGATGAAGTAGGGGTTTCCTGAGTCAAACCCACATTTCTCTAGGGAGGATGTTTACTTGGGATCCAAAGTCGACTACAACTCTTTTGATCATATTTACATCGAATTGTGGGTAGAAATCATTTGTATGTATTTCCTGAGACAACTTTTGAAGAATTTTGAATGGTATTTGATCTTCTTTGTATTCTTTTAATATGCTCAACAAGTCGATCAGGAAACCAACCAACTGTTTGTCTTTCAGTAATTGAAGAAATTCATCTAGCGTAATCTATGGAGTATTTGCATGTCCTCCCTTGTTTCCGTTTACATTTTCTTGGTTTATGTTTTTGAATAATTTAATTAATTCCCACACTATTCTTTATTCATGCTTTGGGTATGGATATGTGTTTTATCCTCCCCTTTTTCCACTTGGTGGGTCTGGGTAAATGTCTTCACCAACTCCCTATTATGTTACTAGATGGACATTTTTTGAATTAAAGATATATTTCTTTGGCACTATATGAAAGAGATTCACATTTCACTTATCCATTACTTTATCTAATACAATTGGACAATATTCAAGGGAGTGATCCCCACTCTACATATGTTACAAAACTTGAGATTAGTTATGTCTTGTTGGAGATATGGCTATAACAGAAGACTGATGCAGATGGTTAAGGTTGTCATTGATGGCAATCGGTTATGGAGCAGTCAAGGATGTCAACACGCACAAGAAATGTTGGAACACGAATGCTGGAACACGAATGCT
>JASDQU010224057.1:0-17589 GCA_032191745.1 Picea mariana | reverse complement strand
GGCATTTCATCTTCCAGGGTTAGGGTTTTGGATTTTCTTTATGTTAAAAAGGCCTCTACAGCCTCATTTTAAACATCATCATCTTCTTGGAATGAACATATCCATCACATCTTTTCTCATAAATAAGTTGCCACCATTCTAGCAAGTCATTCACTCTGTAATTTTACAGTTTCTGTACATTCTCTCATTAATAAAAATTGTGCATTATTGTATCTCTATGTTTATTGAAATATTTTTGTATTTCTCGCAATATCTCTATATATTTCATTATTATATCTCTGCCTTCATTTCGTTCTCAAAATAATCTGGATCAATCTCTTTGATGGATATTAGGGCTTGAAGCATGATTACAAGGACCTCCTCGTTCTTTTCTTAAGTAAGAAGGACAAGTCTTTCCAAGATATACAACACCTCAACCATAGCCTTGTGTAAGAAGTACTAAAATTCACTTAAAGGATTTTATTAGCTAATTTCATTTTTTTCTTTTCATAACTATGATGCACTTAGAGATGGACGTTCTATAGTAATTAGCCTAAAGAAACTGATGCTAGTGACCTTCAGAAACTCCTAGATGAATAAAATGAGAACACAACACTACTTGACAATTTGGGTGACTAAGTTCGCCACTTCATGAGAAGTATTCTCTCCTTTATTGAAAAATCAGATACTACTTCTACATCTATTAGTGCACTAATAGATACACATGGATTGTTGTCTCTTTTCTTTGAGAAACATACCAAGGGAATTGGTTCTAGATTTACTTCACTAGTTGGGTTAAATAGGTGGTATATTGGGTAAACATGGGTAGGGTACTTCGACTCCTGTTTACCCGAAGATGGGACCAATGACAACTTTCCTCATATATCATGAGACTTCATCAACATATGCAAGTTGCCATGATCCCTATGTAGTAATTTTTCTACAAGAACCATGTCCTCCATCGTAATCTTATATTACTATTATTTTGAAGGAAATGAAAACTATACCATTAGTTGGTTTGCTTGTTAATGATAAGTTGAAGTGTGAATATCCATCATATAATGAATGTTATCTTATCGATTCACAAGAACCACATCCTACACATTTTGATTAGGAAAAAACATATTCTTCACCATCTACATACACATCACAATCATAGAGAGTGGAGAATTCTCATTGTATATCTAAATATAAACACTCTAATTGCCACACTCATTATTCGTGTATATCAAGATAGTGAGCAGGTGCAAATGACATATTTTTGGATTTGTACACACTGCCAATACTTATTGTGATTTAATTGATGATTTGTTTTGGTGATATTTTAACACTTATTTGAGGACTACATATTAACTGGTTTCGTCAATTGTATAGTCACACATTGTTCATTTCTCTTTCTAATTGATTAACCATAATAGTACTAACTTCTTGGCAGTATTGATGGTAACCATTATTTTTTCGCTTTTTGGGCACATTTGTTTGTAATAAAATGTGTTTATGATGGATAACCCATAGTATCACATGCATTGTTTGGAGCACTTGTTGAGTTTTAAAGCCCTATTAAGAAAAAGGTATGCAATCATATCTCTTTGTTTCTTTGTTTGGAACACTCTTTTTTTTATCTTCAATAGTTGCTTTGTCGAATCACTCTCGCATTCAACAAGACTTCTAGTTTGCATGATCGAAGAATCTATGTTTCTCTTTCATGCTTTCATGTAGGTTTGTTTGATCACTTTTAGCATCAATATACTCCTAACCATCTTCTATGTGAGTTTTTATACACTCTAATTTGATGATATGGTAGTGTTGAGTTTTTGTTTTAACTACTCATGTGTATGCTCATTTTAAAATTGTGTTTGGAGGCTACAATTTTGAAGTAGGGCTTTCCATATAAACTTGTGCTTATTTCATTAATTTCAAAAAGGTTCTAAAGGTGATGATTTTGTAGATGGACTCTACATTAAAAGTTGTTTCTACAACTCATCATGGTTAAGAGGTTTTCATCATTATATTCCCCCCTGATTGAGCATTAGGGTATTGGGATTATGTAGTATTTATTCAACTATTTTTTTGTTTATTGCATCTTTTGCAAGTGTATATAAAGGACACATGTAAACATGCAACATTTACTTGGTCAAATATATCTTCTATGACAACTTTCCTTATTAGTATCCCTAAGTGAATCTTAAAGGGATATGTTAGCGATAAGATGCTTAACATTGAATTGTAAATCCAATGTCACTTAGAAGTCATTTATTATACACCCTTAGTAATTAGTTATGGGTTATAATGGTGTCAGTGGATGCCCCCAAGTCCACCATACATTGATTTAGAGTCCACGCCATAAGTCACCCGGGTGCCTATTTATATCAAAGCTTAAGCACCATTTACACTTGTCTCGCTTCATGACTTAACATCAATCCTCTAGAATTTTCTCAAGATAACAACACTTGTTAAAAAGGGAATAATCTAAATATCAAAATTTTAAATCATGCAAATAATTGAATTTGAATGAGACATTAAACACATTCATTACAATGCAAGTTGAGTAACCATTATATAATGTTATGCCCCCATTCATAAAATTGGTTTAGAATAGGTAGTTCACAACTTGCATACCATCTATTCACTTGTGACTATGTGATTCAATCAAACACCCCTCAAAGTAGGGAAATGCATTTTTCAAGAACACCCTCACATTTATGCAATGGGGCCTTGGTTCACTAGACAACATAAAGTGTTGAACCATCCATTGAGGTTCTATTTGTGTCCTGGTTTATTCCACTCGAATAGCATGTTAAAAAGGGACTAGGCAAAATGCAAATTCTTGGTGAATTTGACATAACATATATGAATAAGAATTGGATCTAAGTTTAGGGAAGCTTGTGTTATGCAACGAAACCCCTTGAGGGGTGTCCTTGTAAAAAACCCAAATGTTGCAATAAACATTAATCAATGTTGTTCGTTGACATTGTCAAACACAAGAATCCTAATCACGAGTTATATCATCATTTTATCCTTGTGCATCAAATTCTAGTAGTCGTTAGCCTACTTATTCATTATCACTAGATTAACAAGGGTTGCACGACAACGCAGTCCCTGTCGAGTTAGTTGGGAAATACATGTTGAACAATGAAACTTAATATAACTAAATGCACAAGTAATGAATATTTTTTGTCAAAAGATAATAATTGAGGGTTGTTTGTTATTCAAAATGTATAATGAACCTTCAGTTGAATGAAACTATAATATTTATAAATATAATATAAATATAATAAATATATTATAAATATAATATAAATATAATAATAAATATAATAATATATAATATATTAGATAATAAATATAATATAAATATAATAATGCATAATAATAAATACATAGTACAACTTTTTATATTTAGATGTCGTGATTGGTGAAATTCATTGATTATGTAATTAAGTCTACAGATTGAAAGACTTGAAGGGAGCAATAACACTTCAATTCTATCAACCAATTAGAAATGAAAAACACAAATATGTTTATTATATCCAAAAATATATATTTGTTTTCTTATGTTAAAGATTATATTGCATACACAAATTTATGGTAAAAGACAAATTGATGTCACATCAAAAGCAAACTCATTACTATAGTCCCATGGCAGGGACTAATAAAAATGTCTTTGTTATTAACAATGAATATTTGACCAACATCTTAAAAATCCTCATGTTGTTGTTAATAAGGAGCCCATGTTGAATTCGTACGAAAAGTATTATTAAGCATAGATTTTCATACATGTAGGGCTTTACTTCTTTATAAATTGGCATATGTAAATTAATAGACTTTACTATTCACCCCTTCATATGAAGGCCTTGTCTTAAGGATCTCCTACTAGAGACGACTTTCTCCTTAACTCTCTTTTCCACATAATGTTGATTCAGGGTGATGCAACAATGCAGGTGAGAGCCACAAAGTCTATTACTTCCATACTCCCTACAAGTAAAACCCAACTCCCTTTAACATCACTATAAGCCATTCTCTTCGATGATAACTCTCAATACTCCTCATGTACTCAATGTATCATCCTCCAACATGTTCATTTAGTTTCCAATTAAACTGTTTTGACATCTATAAATTTGACCTGCCTTTATCATATTGCATTACCTCTAATATGTTGGTAATCTATACTATCTCTACTTGTAACAATAATGGTGTAGGAGACACACATCCCCATCATCTCATCAAAAGGAAAACCACACTCTATTTTATTCATATTTACCTTATTCATTCTTTAAAACTCTTTAAAACTCATGTAAAAAAATATATTAATATTTCACTCTTTGTCCATTGAAAATTGAAATGAGTTACCTCAAAATTCATCACAGATATTTCAATGACAATATTTCATGTTGCAACGATAGTTGAATATTAAATTAGATCATATACATGCAAGACCATTGTGTGAAACTACATGCTCAATCAATTGAAGCTTTATTATTAAAACAAATCTCATGTTACCACGTTGATCTTATACAACACTCTATTGTTAACGTTTATTTTTTCAAAAACAACTTTATTTATTTCAACTCTCATCGCCCACCCCAACTATTACACTCCACTAGAATTTAGGGTGTTTGTTAATTCCCTCTTGCCTTGAGTTGGATTTGACAACCCATATGTTGGGTGTTCTGAAGCTCAGAGTTTCAAGGATAAGACTCCATGTTAGGTATTCACTATTTTTAAGGGTTTATGGAGTTGGATTCCAACAATTGGTGAGAATGGGAAATTTAAATTGCATTCAAGAAGAGATAAATGAGTAATGAGATGAAGTTGATAGTTTAAGGGTAGAGTCTTCTCCAAAATACCCATTTCACTAGAATTCATCGTTTGAAGCCACCTAGAATGAATTTTGCTTAGGCTAGAGGTACTTTCAAGATGTCCTTGAATAAATAGCCTCTCTCCATTTGTGGGCACAATAATTAATATACTAATTAGTCCAATCACACCATAGGAAAAATGAGGTTTTGGGACTTGTGCAAGCCATTTGTAATGAAATTTTAGAAATCTAAGAAGCCATCGATCCTTAGTAGGATAGTGAATGATTTGCCCAAGTAACACGACCATGGGATGTGCATATATCATAATAGAAGTTGCACAAGAGGTCACCCTGTCCAAGGATATATACCATCCACATTGGTAAATATATTTCAAGATTATAAAAATAACAGGTAGTTTCTTGAGAGTTTGTACTAGTAGATTAATTTTTACCTTAATAAGCAAGACTAGATGTCTAGAAAAGGTTCTAGGGTTGTATGTTCATAGAGGAGACCTTTCTTGTTTTTGTAATTTTGATTTTTAGAATGTACTCTAATTGTTTGGTTCAATGATAGTCTCATTTTTTTGTTAATACAATATAAATGTTAGTTAAAAAAATATTAGAAGGCAAACTATATGATTAAATTGACAACCCTTTAAAATTGGACTAAATTATCAAATCATCTTGTTGCATACTATCAACTCAACATTGAAACAACGAGAATGTTGGTTACATGGAAACCTCAAAAGTGTTATCACAAGAAATTCATTATGTAACAATAACTTCACCCTGAATTTACTCCAAAGTCCACCACAACCAACCTTGTATTACGACACTAATCATCTTTGATAACATTTCAATAACAACCAACCTCAACCACTCATCTCAATGCTAAGTTACAACTGAGAAAAACCTTGTAGAAAACATATTATATGATAAACAAAAGTACATGAATTGTTAGTATAAATTCACACAAATGAGTCATTCTTTTACCAAATCCATGCCTCACTTGACTTGATTTTGTGCCCAAAACAATAATCGACCATAAACACAATTCCAAGGATTTATCATTTAAAACTAACTTAAATAAAATAATATTAATCATTGAGTTGTAAGTAATATATATTAAAGAGTTTAGAAATATATCTTTTCTTTTAAAAGATAAACTTTGGAAGATTCAACTAATAATTATTTTAACATTTATTTATATGTCCTCGTATGCCTTTGTCTCGCACTCCTCTCTCTAAAGAGAATGCGTTGGAAGTGAAACCATCGTAAACTTTAATACTGAGTTCATATAAATTTAGATAATTAATGAAAAAATATTGTATCTTACCATTATTGTAAGATACAATATTGTATCAATATATTAATTTGAGAAGAAATATTGTAAAATACAATATTATAAGATACAATATTGTATCTTATCATTTATTGTAAGATACAATATTGTACTGATATATTGTAAGATATTATTTAGGAAAAAAATATTGTATCTTATCATTCATTTGGCATCTTGAGGTCCTCAAGAACACATCCATTTGAAAGGAATGATATTCCAGCATGATAGCCTTAACCATAAACCTAATAGTAATAACAAATTATAGGCATAAGGGCAAGAGCCATAGTGGTGATTTTAGTTCATTCATGAGCTTTATACTTTTTAAGTGTTTAATGGAGAACCATTTAGTAATATGGAAAGATTTATTCCTCTTACAATACTAGTATGTTTTGATGTTTTATTGGAGAAACACTTAATAGTATGGAAAGTATTTATTCTGCTTCTGAGCTTTATACATCCTAACTTTTTAATGGAAAACCATTTAGTGACAAGGATTGTGAGCAGGCTAGTCCCTACCATTTGAATCAACAAATTGAAACAAAATAGGGTCTTTGAAGCGGGCAACAATGGAAGATAACCATGTTCAATATCAAACATAACATCAAACAAAAAATAATAGTCTCACCCACAAGTCTTCAAGGTAGTGATATCTGTGAAAGGCCGAGCTATGGTTCTTTTTTCTGTGGTTTCGAGGTTATGAAGATTTCTTGGGGTTGTTGTAGGAAGGGTATTCTAGCATCAACGATACCACTTTTGAAGATGGAGTACAAGGTTTTTTCTGCATTTTTTGGGTCATGAAGATTTCTTAGGCTTGTCGCAGGAAGGGTATTCCGACACTAGCTAGATGACACGGTGGGGCCTGAGGACTCACAAAGAGATCTATATGGAGAGTGGGATTTTTTAGGGTTTCCGCAAGATTTTTTCTTACGTTGTCTAACTTTATATGAAAGAAAAGATGTCGTTCAATATGGATCACTACGATGAGGAGCTAAATTACTCACCGAACGACTTGCGAGAGTTAGATATCTTTATTCAATATGGAGGAGAAATCCCCGCGGTGATCAGCAATCATGTCATGTTATAGCCAACAGGTTCTAATCCCAACGATCGGAGAGGGTTTTTGGAGGGCCCACTCGGAAGTTTGGAGGAGATATGGACCATTCATGAAAGGAATGGTTATGTTCCTTACTCGTACATTTTTTAATCTCGTCAAGCTAGGTGATATGGGTGGGATTATCACCTTGATTTATATCATGTCAAAATTTAAACAAGACCTCGAGAAATATGATTCTTAGATCTAAATATATTTTTTAATGTATAATTTTTATGTGTTTTGTCCAAGATTATACAATTTAAAGAGAGAAATAAAAAGAAAGAACTTGCAAATAGAAGAATTATAAAAAATAAGAACACTGAAATATGGACAAAATACAATATTTAACAAATTTGTAAGGGAGAAATAATCAACAAATCATTTCATTAATATCAACTCTAAGTTACAACTCAAGAAGGTCCTTGCGAAGACCTAGACCAGAGAAGTTCTTGGAAATCCAAGATGTAATTAAGACTCATACATGGACATATGATGTCAAAAGAAAATATCACAACACAACACCAAGTGGATCACTTCAAGTTACATGTGCATCATTGTTTTGAACTCTGCAAAACTAGCATTAATTACCACTGAATGACTTCAGAACTTCTAATTAAAAACCAAACAAAGTTCAAGAAAAATAAATGACCTTGGAGCATATCACCAATCAATGCCTCCTTGTCTTTTCTTTGCCACCTTCAGATCAACCATGTTATCAACAAGACAATTCAACTCTAATGAAAACTCATAATGGCATGAATAGATGAATATCTCACTTAAAACTTTGGCATACCTTATCAAAAGTTTCACATCTCTATTTTTTTACCTGCATTGGTTTCCTCTCTTGCTTTTGTATCTTCTAGTTAGGTAATTCAACTACCTTTTTATTTTAAGACTTAATTAAATTTTATTTAAGAGAGGACAACTTTATTTAACATAAGGGTTCAAATATATTTTTGTATTTAAATTAATAATAGGTGGGTCCCACTAGGTGTTTGTCTCCTTATTTTTCAAAATTCCCTTGTAACTCCAAAAATAACTTGAATATGTTTGCTATATGTCCCAAAATAGAGTATCATATGTCTAGAATAAAACACTTCCATATCACAAATTAAAAAAGATGAGGGTATTTATTCCTGAAATAACTTTCTCCTTCTTTCCTGCCTTCATACACATATGATCTAAGATTTAGCACGTCCTCAAGAAAAGCCTTTTTCTCTTCGCACTTACTTACTTATGGATGCATGTCACTGAAGTCAAATTATCTTTTACCACTTTCTTCTTTTGTTGATTGTTGTTTTGAGTGTAAAAAGGATGAATGGGATGCAGTTGTGCTAGGAGTAGTAATAGGTTTCTTTCCTTTTTCCACTTTAATTCCATGAGAGGGAACTCTATGGTCCTTGGGAGGAGAACGAGCTATGGAAGCAGTTGATGTAACAAATGGTGTTGTGTGAGGAGGTAGAGGGGAATTGACAGGCCACTCTGTGATACCAGAAGGAGGATTCACTAGGTTGTTATCCCAACCATCATTAATTGGTTAAACAAGAGACTCTGGAAAGTCCTTTTTACTGGGGTGTGGCTGCAAAGGTGCACTATGAGGAGATGGAGGTTGTGGTAGAGAAGGCTATCCACCAAGGTTTATATAACGAGTTTGCACCAACTGGTTAAAGTTATCTTAGTTTCCATCAAAATGGATATAAAATCTCATTCTCTTGTGCCTCCCATGCCGCCAAAACACATTAGGAATTCTGCCTCTTCTTCCTTTGTTTCCAATATTACTCCCTCTGCTAAAGAAAATATTATATTGCCATTTGTCATTTCAATCAGTTAATAGGAAATATTTCAGGTATAATACTACACAAAGCAAATAAACATTTACAATAATATTTGTTAAATATGACTTAGTAAGGCTCCATGTGCAATATGGCAGATCAAGCATGCGGGGAATAAATGAAAATGGGATAATGCATAAGAGGGGAAGAAAGCCAAAATACATTCAACACCAATAATTCTTCCTTCAAAAATTATTTAGCCAATCAAAAGCTTCAATCTTATATATGCCTCTTCAATATATCTCTTCTTAAACACAAACATGAAGTAATGACAGAAAATGAAAAATGAAAACAATGAATGATTGGGGTAGCTTCTTTGTATTTTAATACATTTATATCAGCATTGTACTTTAATAAGACTTTGTATTAAATAATATAGGGAATATACTTATGAAAAGTGGAAAATAGTGAAGGAATAATGTATGACAATTCATGTGAAATCATTTAGGACTCAAACTTCAGCCATTAGTTCTAATGTTTGTCCATAATAACTCAAAAAACGTCAACTAACAACTTATAACGACTGAAATGAATATTGAAAGACCGCAATCATTCCTTATAGCATTCTTAACACCAATGATAAAACCATTGCAATCTACAACCATAAAATAAACAAGCCAATGTCATTTAACATATCAACCCTCACATTATTTTTTTCGAAATGATATATCAACAACCAACAGTTGCAATTTATGACTTATTTTGTTTATAACTCTTTCCAACACCCGAAATTTCAAGGGTTCATGTGGTGCCCAACACAAATTTTTAAACACACAGTGAACCTTTGACAGAGTGGAACGAATCATAGAGACTCCACGTGGATGAGAGGATGTGGATAGGTCTGGAATAGCCCAGGTAAGTATCATTTATATGAATCACCAACAATGAACTGGGTATGAGCTGGAAATGAGGGTAAACAATAGTCTTGGCTTAGAAAAATTGACCTTTTTATTAAGCCAACTAATGCCAAAAAAATATGGTTGAGATTTATTTCATGAATTCCATACATTTAATGTAAACGAAGCCACCAAAACAAGAAAGGATGCCATTATTTTAGACTTCAACAAAAACTAGCTCTTCCAACAGAGGCAAAATATTTGGCTTGAACAATAACTAAAGATGAGCAGAGATACAATCAATTGGTATCAATATAACCAGGCCTTCAACCTTCATTTTTGTTTTTAAATGATTCCATATCAAAACCCAGGTCGCATGCATTAAACATAAACCTAATCGTCATTTGGGGATTGGCTTAATACTCATTTTCCATTTGACTCATAACCAAACAATTTTTTAAACCATTAAAATTCATGGAAAGTGATCAAATGAGGGAGTGACAACAAAAAAATTCAGGAGAATATGGTAAATAAAACCTATCTTCGATTCTCATTTCTACCACCTCTTGTAACACAAAAATCTTTATAACAATTGTTCAACAAAACTTAACATCTTAAATTACAAAATTCTTTGTATGGAAGTGGAGAATAGGGGAGGAGAAAAACTACATACAAGCAACCAAATACAAAGCCAAACTCAACCATTTACTAACAAATATGCTTCGATATTGTTTTCGGCTCTGTGTCTGTATATACCTTGCAGGGAGAACCCGATATTTATAACAATTCCTATCCAAGAGGTTGCACCAGCTCACAGTTGCACAATGAACAAGGTGTCTTTTGGAGCCAAAATGCAGTTCTCTAGAAATGATGAGAACCCTACAGACTTCCAAGGTGGTAAAACACAGGTTTGGTGGCATTAATGCCCATGTTATTTCCAATCCAGTGCATGGCCGACGTAATGGCCAACTCAAATCCCATATGTTGTCATTCTCATATCAACTAAGTATTATCAACATGCTTAACAAACCATAAGGTATCAACCCCAAACTATATCAACCTTTTTCTATCAAAAGAATAATCAAATGACCTACCACATATCAACCTTTTGCACCATAGTATTTACCCATATATTATTTTAATACGTCAAAAATAGACATATCAAAGCTAAAACAACCAATGATATGTGTTATGTTTGAAATACTTATGTATCATATACCTTTTATCGACCTCTTGCTTGTTAACTCTACCATAAACAATATACCGTGAATACTTTATGTGAACCATGCATATGAGAACCATATACTTGCTTGCTCTTATAACTTATAACATCTATATCTTTTGAAATTGCAACATAGCACAATACAAGATGTGTATGCTTATACAAGCAAGTATTTTGTATGAGTATTGAAAACCATAATCATAATATATATCTCTTTAATACCATTTATTGTTATTGTGATGGAGGTATGTTTATTTAGAAATATCATAGGATGCTAGGAAACATCAAGCCAAAGATTGATTGCCATGCAATAACTGATTTTAATTGCCATACTTGAAGTGATGCCCAAACTGAAAATGATATCATGCCATAATGCTTAGAATGAGAATACCATATATATAAACGTTGTTCCATTACCATCAAAAGATTAATCAAATGACACACCACGTATCAACCTTTTGCACCATAGTATTTACCCATATATGCTTTTAATACATAAAAAATGGACATATCAAAAACCAAAACAACCAATGATATATGTTATGTTTGAAATCCTTATGTATCATATACCTTTGCCATGTATCAACCACTTGCTTGTTAACTCTTCCATAAACTATATACCTTACATACTTTATGTGAACCATGCATATGAGAACCATACACTTGCTTGCTCTTATAACCTACTTATAACATTTGTGCCTTTTGAAACTGTAACCTAGCACAGTACAAGTTGTGTATGCTTATACAAACAAGTATTTTGTATGAGTATTCAAAACCATAATCCAAATATATATCTATATTTAATACCATTTATTGTGTTGGTGGTATATTTATTCAAAAAATATCATAGGATGCTAGGAATCATCAAGCCAAAGATTGATTGCCATGCAATAACTGATTTTAATTGCCATACTTGAAGTGATGCCCAAACTGAAAACGATATCATCTCGTAATCTTGAGAATGAGAATGCCATACACAAACCTTATCACTTCAGTGTTTTCTTCTAGGGGACCCCACCTATTATAATTATTTTAAATTTTTAAACGAGTTACGGGTTCACAGCTCTTTGCAAACTTTTTTAAATAAGTGGACGAAGTACGAGTCAACACGGACAAAAGTCTCGATTTCGAACAATAAATCCCCTTCTATATTTGGCAAGTCTAGCATAAAGGATGGACAGGCTTCGGGCGCCTTAGGTGGGGAGGCAACCTCCTTATTGGATCATAATGTCTCTCTAGCACACAAATGATCATAATGTCTCTCTAAATATTTATTTGCATTATGATCAAACCCTTCCCTTTTGTCCAACTTCCATCTCCAAGTCTCTGGAGGTTGGTGGGTCTAATGGCCTTTCTCCTAATGGACATTCTCCCACGGACCCTGTTTTGGGAGGGAGGTTATCTCTGAGGGCATTAGATTCTGAAGTCAATGGAAGCATCCCACCTACAAACTTTTTTGTCTACAATCAGGAGCCCCCCCTTGGCAAGGAAATCGACGAGGTAGTTCCAAGGGACCATTGTGACATTGGTGTGAGCTTAGGTATTGCTTGGGGCAAGAAGTTTCTCATCCTGGTTGAAAATTAAAATGTTAATAACTCATGTGAAATGGATAAAATTGATAATCAGTATTCTGAAACCAGCCTTGGACTAAAGTTCCATACTGGAATTCATATCCCAGGACTTGAGACTGGGATGGGTGTCCTTAATGGCACTAGAACAAAAAATAAAAGAAGGAAGAGATGCATGAAAACTAAAGTTAATTCGACGAGGCTAGTTCTTGGCAACAACGAGAAATTAAATGAAGTAATCAATATGATTGAGCTAACTTTAGTTGGAAGAATTCTTGGTAGACGATTTAATGAAACCATCATTGTTAGTTGGATGGAAAAAAAATGTGGGTGCTTGTACTGGGCTATGTACTAAGTTTTTACTTCCTTGCTAGAGGATGGATGACTTTTATGTTTAGAACTATTTAAGATGTCGAAAATATCTTGTTAGTCGTTGGATGTGGAAACACTCTCCTACCATGCTAAAATAACGACCACCGTCTTTCAATGCCTGATCAGAAAGGATGGAGACAATACCACTCTGTGTGAAACTTCTAGGTTTACCTATTGAATACCAATGAGAACATGTTTTTGAAGGAATTGGAAACTTTATGGGACGTTTTCTGAAGGCAGACACGAGCTTCCAAAAGGCTATAATTATGATTGTTGCTAGGATTCTTGTTGAATTGGATATCCAAGATGGTTTAGGTGTCGATATTATCATTCAAAGAGGAACTTTATCCTTTCCACAAACCCTTGAATAAGGTGTTATTCCATTCAGATGCTTCAGATGCCATAAAGTTGGCCACTCTATGTAGGATTGTCATCTTCCTTGCAACAATCGACATTGGGTTAGGAAACGTCCCATTTCGAGCCCACAAAAAGTGACAGTGTAGGTTGAAACATCTATAACTCATGAGACCGAAAATTGTGATGTGGGTGTCCAAGAGGCCAAGTATTTGGTAGAGTTGAAAGGTCACAAGGTTCAATTGTGGAAAAGAGTATTGTGATTCAGGTGAAAGCTCGGGATTCCAGCTATGAAGAAAATGATCGAACTCAACCACTTTCGTTGGACAAAGGTATATCCATATTTGGGCTTGCACCCTTAAATTGCTGTTCAAAAGAGGTTATGGCTTCAGAGAACTCAAGGATTCAATGCAAGGAGTATGTAATGGCTCTTTCAAGTGTGAATGAGTTTACTGCCATGGCATAAGAGTAAAGGGGCTTATCTCTTGGTTTGTTGAATAAACTACCTAATCCTCCATAATTATCTCCTTCTACTAAGGAAAAATGGGTAAAGGGTGACCTTAGTCTTTCTCCTATAATCAATGATAAAGAGAATTCAAGAGTCTCTTCTAAGGAGGAACACAATTATAACTTGAGGACCCAAAAGCATACATAAATGGAGGGGTTGGTAAAGGGTGGTTTAGCCTTGAATATCGGAAAAGAGGGTAGAGTTGGATGAGGAAGGAGTTCATACATGTCAAAGGCACAAGAAAAAGTAGCCACTGAATTTAGGTCCGGCAAGCAATCCTCAATGTTTAGGGAACTTCGAGCTATTGGCCCTATAGACAATTTTTCCCATGATTGTTTTATCCCACAATTGTAGGGGATTGGGAAGCTCTGAAAAAAAGATTGCCTCGAAGAGGCTAATGGAATTTCATAAGACTAGTATCATTTTGTTACAGGAGAATATGGGTGATGGCGAGAAATTAGTATTGGAGTTAAGGACAATGTTTTTCAGTAGGGACTTTTGTTTTTTGGATGCCTGGGGCAAGTCTATAGGTCTGATTACAGGTTGGTATTCCGGTGCGCTCCAGATAACTAACTTGTTGGTTTTGATTTCAAGTCTAGTTACTATACTTTACTCACAAGAGCTGGGCAGGGAGTTAACATTGTTGAATTTGTATGGGCCCTATGTCAATAGGGTAAAATTACTGGACAAACTATTTGGGATGGACCTGGTAAAGCAACATGACATTATTTTAGGTGGAGAGATTATTTTCTCTCTAGGGAGAGCTGAAATTTGGGGTCCAAGTGCTCGGGTAGACCTCTTATCTGATTATTTAATTCAAATATTCATGGATTGTTGTCTAATTGATGTAGAGTCTATAGAGCTTTGCTTGACCCGAAGAAACAAACAGGTCGGGGTAGACATAATTGCTAAAATAATTTATGGATTCATATTATCAAAAGGGTTTCTTAGTGATTAGGTCAGGATCAGATAGTGGGTAGATATAGGTGGTGACTCAGATCACTTTCCCATCTCCCTGGAAATGGAAAAGGTTGGGGTAAAGCCCCTGAGCCTGTTTAAATTTAATCCTTGGACGAAGAAGACTTTGTGGCTTTGCTAAAGGAGACTTAGATGCAATTTGATGGGACTAGACTATAATCAACAACCATCCAATTTGCAGAAAATCTCAAAAAGGAAAAGCGTTTCACTTTTGCTTGGGCTCGTGAAAAGAAGGTGAGAGGCATCGGGGGGTTAATGAAGGTTGAAAGGAGTCTAGAGGAGTTATATGCTAAGGATTTGGCTGGATACATTTCTAATGAAGCGTAGATGGAAATCACTTGTTTGGAGGATAGGAGGAGGAAGTTGTTAGTGGACAGAGAAGTGGCCTGGAGGTTGAAAAGTCATGCCATTTGAATTAAAAAGGGTGATGAAAATACCAAGTTCTTCCACCAACATGCAAATCATGGTGAAAACATAAATTCCATGTAGAAGATGAGGGATAGAAATGGGGATGAAGCTACATGTTTCAAAGATCTAGCCAAGATTGGGATGGATCACTTTAAAGGCTTATACAGGAAGGATTATAGGGTTAACATTGCAGACATCATTCACATGTCAACTTTCTTCTCAAGTTTCGTCTCAAAAGAGGACAATGGGGTTTTGATGGAAGAGGTCACAAAAGCCAAATTGAAGGATGTATTATGTAGAGTGAAGAAGGTTAAAAGCTCGGGTCCAGAGAGGTGGTTGGTTGAGTTCTTTTTGGGTTTCTATGAGATCATAGGTAATGGTCTTCTTCGAGTCATTGAGGAATCTAGGGTTGATGGGAAAGTTTTGGTTGCCTTACATTCAACCTTTATCGCTTTAATACCAAGGGTCGATAATCCTTAGTCTTTCGAAGATTATAGGCATGTATCTTTGTGCAATTGTATATATAAAATCATTGCCAATATCATTACTCAAAGGATAAAAGTCATACTATCTAAATCTATTTCTAAAGAACAGTTTGGCTTCCTCTCTGGTAGACAGATTCATGAAGCCATTGGAATAACATAGGAGGGAATGCATTCAATAAAAACCAAGAAGCTGACAACAATGATGATCAAAATTGATCTCACAAAAGCTTATGACAGAGTTAACTAGGACTATCCGAGGCATATATTGATTTACTTGGGATTCGACTTTGAATGTGTAACATGGATAATGAAAACATTTCTTCTATTTCTTTCTCCATACTAATAGATGGTTCCGCTACAGGTTTATTTAGGCCATGAAGGGGGATCCGTCGAGGATGCTCACTGTCTCCACTATTATTTCTCATTGCGATAGGAGGACTTAGTAGGGTGTTGATACATGCAAAAATAATAGGAGCTCTATGAGGGATCAAGATTGGATCGATCAACTTAACCCATTTTCTTTTCATTCATTACATTCTCATCTTTTGTGATGGGTTGCAAAGGGATGCTGCAAAACTGAAGAAAGTGCTTGATCTTTACTGCTCGGCTACCGATATGCTTGTGAATCTGAGAAAATTGACAATCTCCTTTATCGGATTGGAAGAATAGGAGGAGAGGCACATAATTGATATCTTCCCTTTCCAACACTCAGAATTACAATAGGGTTTAAAAAAACTTGCAATTACCATAAAACCTAATGATTATGGTAAAAAGGATTGGGATTAGATACTAGTAAAAAATGAGAAGAGAATATCGATATGGTGCAATCACTAGATGTCTCGTAGCAGTAGGTTGATCATGTCAAAATTGGTGCTTGAAGATATCTCAGTTTATTGGATGACAATGGCATTCATACTGAAAGGCGGTTTGGAAAAAATTTGGCATCTATGCTTCATATTTATAAGGGCAGGCAGAATGGAGAAGAGAGGAATAGCATTGGTCATGTTAGCGTCGGAAGTCACTCCTGGATTGCTTGCAGGAGCTGAGCCCGACACCCATCAGTTTAATGTCACGTTTTGATAAAAGGTCGATCAAATGGGTAGAGACTCGAGGGGATATCACTCTAACTCGGGGACTGTATCTGGTACGTAAAGAACAAAGGAGGTCTGGAATCCTAACTTCAGCCAGTGGGTTGATTAAAAGATGAGCAGGTGGAAGACGTAGTAAGAAAGGTGAACAAACAGCTCTGGGAAACAGGCTTACAACTGTTTGTAGGGGAAAAACTCTGAATGCAGGATCCTTCTGGTTCAGAGCTTCAAGAAACTGAAGAGAAGACTTGACTGGATCCTCCAATTCCAAGTCACTCAGCGCTGGGAAAATCACAAGAACTGATTAGAGACAGCGCAACTATTACAGTGATCCATGACAACATCATCCTATAATAGTTATAGCTCGACTGGACCCTCCAATTCTGAGTTTCTCTAACACAGTGTGAACAAAGACATGAAAGAAATTGGCATTCATAAGGCAAGAAGTCTCAAAAGTTCATACATTATCAGATTTACAGTGCTTTGTTAAACCTTTACAACCGGGAGCTCTGCTCAACCATCGATACCTTCAAAAATACCAAAATTGAGAACATATACTTTGGTGGATTTGCCCAACAAAGGCGCGCTTGCCCCCCAAGGTGTAGCGTCTCTTCAATCAATCTCTGGACGGAATCCCTTCGCCAGACGTTTCCTTAACTACGCATGGCTCTTGCAGGGGGAGTAGCTGAGACATTAATGGCCAGAATGGCATGAGCAGATTTCTCT
>JASDQU010224056.1:0-17589 GCA_032191745.1 Picea mariana | reverse complement strand
GAAATGCCGAAACCCAAAAAAATTCAGCAAAAGACTGGCTTCTAGCAGAAATTTTCACCTCTTCAGAGTTTTAGACTTCGCAATTTTGTGAGTCCTGATGTAAGGCTTCCGACTCTCTAACCTCCACAAACCTAAACTCCAAAAAAATATCTCCAACAGGATAAACGACTACAAGCCTCCCTTCGATCTAATGAACCACATGATTTTTGACTTTCGGGTACTGGGAGTCCAAGACTCTTGATCCCAGAACACTGTCCTCTCAGGTTCTCAAACCCTGAAACGCTGAATTGCCAAAATGCCACTTCACACTATTTCAAGTTTCTCAATTTCAGGGGTTCTCATGTGAAGTGCCCGAATTCCTATCAACGAGAATGATGAAATCCCGATTCCCAAAATTCCAAAATACCACTTCACATTATCCCAGATCTCGCAACTTAAAAATTTTAAATGCAAGGGCCCAAGCTCCTTGTCCTCAGGACTCTCGGTATTCTGAATCCCGAAATGCCGAAATTATTTTCTTTTTCGCGAGATTTCACGAACCGGGAGTTCGAAATTCTCGATTCCAAATCACTGTCTCCTCGAGATCTCGGATCCCAAAATGTTGAAATGTCGAAACGCTCTTCCAAAGGTATTTTTCTTTTCACGATTTCAGAGCTTTCGATGTGGAGCACTCTAATCCTTGTCAACAAGAATGCCAAAATGTTGATTCCCGAAATTCCAAAATTCGTCCTAGACTATTCTTTTCGCAATTCAAGAGTTAGAGTGACCAAGGGTTTTGGATTACACTCCGGACTCACAATCCAAAATTCCCGAAATAATTTGATGCTCCAATAGATCACGATCAATGATCCATGTTGACTCTTGTTACCATAGTGATGGATTTGTCCCTCCTTATCCACCTTGTAACTTCTCTAGATCTTATGGTTCTCATGAATTCGAGAGTTCTCCTCGGATAATTTCGACCGTTCAAATTCCTCCTCAAGAACCTCTAGCTCAAAATCAACTCTGTGATCCTTCTCTGGGATGTGACTTCTGCAAAACAACCTGAGATTCCTTATTTCTCTTAGATGATTCAAAGGCCCTAACCCTTATGAGCTTTCTTTGGTAAAATCAAATCACAAAAGAACTCCTGCTTGCACTCCTTGTGGTAATATGTCAAATACTTCTGGGTATTTGGTCTCTTCAATTCCGTGCTGCCTCGACAACAGTATTCCTTCAATCCTTCCCTTAGCTGATAAGTCTAAGGCTTCCAACAACCTGCACACTCCTTGCATGGCTTCTGTGCCTTCACTTGCACTTCTTCTACAATAAGAACAATGGTATCCCTCCTGAGATTTCAGAGATAAACTCTGAACCTGGTCAATGCACACCTTGCAGACACTTTTACTGCACTCCTTGCAGGAACTTCTCACTCAGGATGAGAAACAATTAAAACCCATTTCCTCTCTCTCTCAGACTTCAAACATCCAACATGAAATCATACATACACACAGTATGAAATAAAATGCACCATAGAGAGAGAATAAACAACCATGAGCATATCATTCACCATGTATACACAGAAAACATCACAACACCATGAAATCTGTCTCAAAGATTCTTATATTAATTCAAAGATCCTATACATAGGGTTATTCTCTACAACTCTTTGCTACAACTCTTCTCTTTTCTATGCTAATGAGCTTAATTGATCTAATTCTGATTGATTCAAAGCTACAAAGATGAGGGTGTCTATAGTCATTTTCCCTCCTGTTCCTAAAACTGTCGATTCTAGAATTTAAATCTACCTACTTTCATTAACTATGCATAAATGCCTTAAATTTTAACAGATGAGAGAAATCGCTCATGATCTATTTACAATATGCAAGTATGCCTCCTTTTAACCATTACATTTAATGTTTTCAAAAATATCTCAAAATGTGAGAAAAGGCATGTTGCACTTTCCAACTGTCTTTCACCTCCATGCTCGCTTGACTGCTTACGATGCTCCTACATCATATCCTCTTCTGTGTTTTTCACAATGATGTTCCCCCACAACGGGAATATTGTCACCATCTACCAAGTATCACATTACGAGCCCAACCCTTCCTCCAACATCAATAACATCCTACCCTTTGTCCACACTAATCCTGATGCCTACCCACTCATTGAGATGGGTCCCAGAATTTTCAAAGACCCATCTTTGCTAGGAACATACCATGGAGCACCTCCACTCATACATCCCTTGACACAAGTATCTGTCATCTCATCCAATGGAACAAAAAATGGAGACACCCTTCCTCCCATAGAGGCTTTCGTACTATCTGGTGTCCCACTCGTCGCAGAGCTCCTTTCTCAATAATCCCCTGAGAACTATTCAACTCCACATGTTCTTGATTTCACACACCCCAGGGCCACATCTCAGTTTGGGAGAAAGTCCCCCAAGCCATTACTCAAATCCCCTTCTTTTATCCCCCATCAGTCATACAATATTTCCAGTTAGCCGCAACACTTACCCTTCCCAATATGGTACTGGTAATTCCAGTATGGTATCTACATCCAACCGCAATGGTCCCTCAACCATCCCTTCCTTCCCAAACCAAAGGAATCCTGATGCAAATTCCAATACTTACTCCAACCACACCACCCTCAGCCCCACTCACTAGCGCCACTGCTATAGCTAGGGGCATAAGGAAGATGAAAGAGACCATTGCTCCACTTCCCCCATGAGTTTAGCCTCCTTGCGCACTATACGAGAAAGATGGACACCCCACCAATAAATTTTCGTCTCTCATGAGCTGCGTAATTTAATTCAAATCCCTCGAGCGATGACACTGCTCGTCACTTCATCTATTTCACCTAGTACTACCACTGGTGGTAAAGGACTGCAAACCAAATTCACATGTGCCATCTGTTCAAAATATGGCCATTACGCCCACCATTTCCCTGCGCTACCCCACTTTCGGCAGATGCTAGTGGCATTACGCCAGAGATTTCAGAAAGAACCCCTTCCATATGCATCATCTCAAACACATGTCACTGACATCCACTATGTCACGGCCTCAGTCAATGAATGGATGAGATGTCCTTGCTCTATCTATGAATCACTAGATCATTTCACCTACCAGTGTCCCACGATTATTGAATATAGGTGTTGTCAACTAGCCCTTATTCCCAATCCTCCCATCACCCCACCTTTGATGATGCCATTACTCCCCCCTAATCCCACTCCTGATATGGTTTATATATTCTCTCTTGCACCTGAGGTACTTCCCACTCCTCCATGGTTCATCGATCGCCTAGAAGAGGATTTTCCCCCAAATCCTCCCAATTCTCCAATTCATTTCCCCATGGAAATATTATGCCCGACTACCATTTTCAACCCACAGTATCTCGATATTTGGTTTATGTTGAGAAAACCATCACAACCCCCTTGCATCATTCCCCCTACTTCTTTACCACCAGAAGACAACCACATGGTGACAGTCACCAATGTTACTCCCCTAGATCCCCTATATTCTCGACAGTTCCACTGCGACGAAGACATCCTCAAGGAATTAACTACCTCTGATTGCCCATGAGACCCACTCCATCACAGAGCACTCTTTCTTTCATAGTAATCCTTTGCGCCTCCCAAAAAAAACCCCATATATGTGATCGAAACCAAATATTTTCTCCCCCCAAGGCATATAGATTGGTTCAATAACCCTATCCCTGCCCCCGATGCTTTTGAAGAAGGAAGCATGGCCAACATTTCCCCCACCATCAAAATCGATATTTCCATCAAACATGGAATCATAGAGGAAATCACCATCGGCATTGCATGCTCTCCTGATGAAATCATAGCTTACAAAGCTCTCTTCCAAGAATACCGAGACATTTTCTCCTAGTCATACATAGAGATGTTTGACCTTGATCCCTCTATCATTGAACATCGTATAAACACATGGCCTAATATCACACCAGTACGACAAAAGCAACGTCCATTACACCGATCCAAAGAGGCATCCATCAAAGAAGAGATTGACAAATTACACATTGTAGGGTTCATATACCCCATTGCATATACATCATGAGTCTCTAACCTTGTCCCTGTTAACAAAACACAAGGCACTATATGTGTCTATACAGACTTTCATGATCTCAATCATGCCTGTCCCGAAGACAATTTTCCAATGCCCTTTATTGACCAAATTATCGATGATTGTGTCAGCCACGAGGCTTTGTCCTTCATGGATGGTTTCTCTCGTTACAACCAAATTTAGATTCACCTAGCCGATCAATACAAAACCACATTCAGTACCCCCTGTGGTAATTTTTCATATCGTGTCATGCCTTTTGGCCTCAAGAACGCTGGTGCCACTTTTCAATGCACCATGACATACTTTTTTATGATCTGGATCAAATCATCCTCGCCTACTTGGATGATCTCATGCTCAATCCAAGAAACACACTCAACATCTCAATGACTTACTTTCACAGGTGTCATCAGTATAATATCCACGTGAACCCTCTCAAGTGTGTATTCTACATCACCATTGGACACCTCCTTGGGTTCATTGTCTCCCAACGTGGCATCACAGTGGAACCCCTTAAGGTCCAAGCCATCACAAAAATGCCCCCCCCTCAGAATTTACAGCAGTTGTAAATATTACAAGGCAAAGCTAACTTTTTGTGCTGCTTTGTCCCCGATTACGCCACTCGTGCACACAGTTTCCTTCACCTCTTATGGAACGATATCCCATTCTAATGGGATGAACATGCCCAAACTGATTTTCATGATATTAAAATGACACTCTCCAATGCCTCGTTGATTATCCCATCTGACTATGAACACAAATATATCTTCTACTTATCGGCCTCAGTCATCTTAGTAGCAGGAGTTCTCGTCCAATTAGGGGATGATGACTGTGAGCATGTAATTTTCTACATTAGTAAAACTCTTTCAGGGCCACCCTTGAAACATAATCATGGAGATAAACTCACCCTTGCAGTTTTCCTCATAGTCCAAAAACTACACCATTACATCCTACTTCGCACTACCAAAGTCATAGTATATTTCAACCCCATGCAATACTTGCTCAGTCTCCAGAAAATTACTGGAAAATTTGCCCGATGGATCGCCATCCTTCAAGAGTACAACCTCTAATTTTCAACACCCAAGAGAAAGAAATCCCTCATCCTTCCCTAACTCATTATGGAATATCTCTCCAACAATACCAGTTCTCCTGTCAATACCGACTTCTCCAATGAACATCTCTTTTGCATCCCCTCGGACGATCCTTGGTACGATGATCCCCTCGTCTACCTCCGAACACAAAAGTTTGGAAACCACCTCTCCTGGGACGATCGTCGATGTTTTCTCCACCAGGCCCCTCGGTACCTCCTTAGTGATATCTTATATCGACAAGGGGTCAACACCATACTTCATTGATGTTTAACCATCAATGAAGTTGATAGAGTCTTGAATGACTACCACAATGGCACCTGCATTGTCCACCTCTCAGGGATGTCCACTGCCTAGAAAATCATTCGAGCAGGCTACTTTTGTCCCACCTTGTTTCATGATTGCATCCACATTGTGAAGCGATGTGACAAATGTCATCTATATGCCAACAAAGCAATAGCACCACCTTCTCTTCTCCACCCAGTCATTACTACCGGCCCCTTTTGCAAATAGGGCATAGAATTCATGGCTGCAACCTTCCATCTAGCAATGGACACAAATACATCATCATGGCAGTCGATTATTTCACCAAGTGGGTTGAAGCCATGCCCACCTTCAACAACACCACTGACACTGCCGCGTGTTTTTTCTTTAACCACGTCATATCCCACTTTGGATTCCCACTACAGTTAGTCTCCGATCACGGGAAACACTTTGAGAATGATAATTTTGTCGAACTCTCCTCCAGGTTAGGATTCTCCCATGAGTTCACCTCCCCATACTACCCTCAGTCCAACGGATAGGTAGAGGTGGTCAACAAGGTCCTCAAAACCATGTTGTAGTGTATGGTTAATAAACATAAGACCAATTGGCACCATATGTTGTTTTCTTCACTATGGGCTTATCGTACGATAGCTAAAACTACCACTGGTTTCACACCATTTCATCTTGTCCATGGGGTCAAGGCCACTCTACCCATCGAGTGCGAAATACTCACCTTACGCACCGCTATTGAGCTATTACCCAACACTTCTCCAATGGAGCAGCGTTTTTTGAACTTAGATTCATTGGATGAAGACTGTCGGTCTTCATTATAGAACACTGAAGCAACCAAAAAATGATCGAAGGCCACCTTTGATCACCATGTCAACCTTTGATCATTCAACGAAGGCGACCTTGTCCTTTCTTATGATATTGCTCACAATACCCTTGACCATTGAAAATTTGAGTCATTATGGCATGGCCCTTAGATCATCCAACATTGCCTCACTAAATGCACATACATCTTGGCCTCTCCCAAAGGCCACCCTCTCAAAGAACTTGTCAACGGGTTGTACTTAAAGAAATTTTATGCCTGAGCATAGCCATTCTACACTAGGCTTTTTCTTTTTGTACACTTTTTGTAGAGTTTTTAATCTTCTTTTTTTCCTTCATGCCTTGCATCTAATCTACCATTTGTGTTATTGACATATGCCTCCTCCATTGGCCTACCACATCGGTTACGCCGATGGAGCTAGCCGTTGGAAACAGAATCATGCTTCGGCTACTTGGGCCCTCTATACCCCCTCACATGAACTACTCCACTCCAACGACATATGCCTAGGATCAACAACCAACAACCAAGCATAATAAACAGTCATCATTGGTCTCCTTATCGAGGCCATTCACCGCCATATTCATCACCTTAACATCTTACTAGATTCTCAACTCATTGTCCTCCATCTCAACAATGTGTACCGTGTCCGCGATCCTTGTCTCTTCCGCAAATACCTGCAGGCTACACTTTTATCTTGACATTTTGATTCAATCACATTCACACATATGCCATGACAATGCAATCAAATAGAAAATAATATGGCTATCCTAGTGTTAGTTAGATTGGCATTTATCACATAAAGTTACCATTACACATACATAACCTATCAAAAGTCTGCACAACATATAAATTAGACATCATAAATAACATCACAAAAACATCAACACATGTGAACATCACAAGGATCCAAAAATGTATATACACACACATATATATATATATATATCGATCAATGTGCCATCAATGTTTACAAAAAATAGTACAACATGTACAATATCTATAGGAAAATTGACCACCTCACCCCTATAAGTACAAAATCGGTGTCACAGTACCATATAAAAAATGGACTTGCAAGCCTCCATAAAATACAAAAATGTAAACATCAATCACTCATGGTGCTGCTAGAGCACCTCCACCAGGTCCTCAGTCAGGAGGTAGGGCCCCACCAGCTGGGGTCCGCTCGATCCAGGAGGAAGTTGCCATGTCATCATTGTTGCCTCTACCACTTCTCAGTGGATCAAGGTCCATAGCTTCGTCGAAAGACCCACACACTGCTCCAAGACCCCCTCGTCCTGAATCTAGGTCCACATACCCTCAGGTACTCCCTGTAAAACTGCCTCCAATCAGTGGCGAAAGTCCTCAAAAACCCCACTGGCCTCGGCAGGAGGTGTACATGAAGGTCCTGCACCAGGGTCATCATAAAGTCGCCTCCTACCAACTCTATCTACATCCGCGGGCCTAGCACCTACCTCCTCCCTCTGGCGCCTCTCGCCTACCCGAGGGTCCTCTTGTGGTGGTATCACTGGCTCCTCATTAACTGATTCTCTAACTAGCTCCATTTCCCAGCCTCAGGGCCCCACATCTGCACATACAATCAATAAATGATAATATCAACATCCATCAATACATAATACATATGTGATACTATCTAAAAAATCAAGTCATCAAATCCATCAACATACCTCTATGGTCCCAAACCTCTCTAGGAGGCAAGACCATGTCGGGATCCCGACGATAATCCATCCTGCCATATGGATATCGGAGGATGATCTGTGGCATATGATGCCACACACGTGCTAACTCTACCGTAAAGTAATGGCCACCCTCCCCACCCCCATGACACACCAAGATCGTTTCCCACGACATCAATCGTGGCTCTTGTGCCCCTGGCATATCCAACAACACTATAGGGCACACCATAGGCACCCTCTCCAAAACCTAGGCCACTAAGATAGACCCAAAGGAAAAATCACCAGAGTCAGTAGATTGACACTCGTTAAGCTACACGATCATCTTGGTATGTAGCATCAAACCCTAGGCAAAATGCTCTCCACGTAGGGACCTCTACATGATCCTCAACTGAGCACCACTGATCCATTGAGTAGTGAGGGACCCATAAACCCTCACAATCATCGCTGCAATGCAACAATGCACAAGGTCATCCATTGCCCCAATCCTCACCACTGAGCCAGACATAAAGTCCTCCCTAGTACAATATGTTTGCACTAGGTCCGCCAACTGTCCATCCCCCGGCAACACGGGCTCAACAGGTAGAGGAATTCCCCTAAAAGGGAGCCCAGTATATACATCCTCTGTCACAGAGAATGTGAGTTTCTCTCCCCATACAATGAAACACTATTGATCAGTGCTCCAAATCGAGATCATGAACTGCAATAGATACTCTTGCACCCGTAATAGTGAACAGTCAAAGAAATTTAACAGCTCACAGGCTGTCAAAGTCCCCCGCACACTCGACTCCTCATCTATAACCACCTCTCTCAGACATGCCCAGTCTCTCTCCCTCCAGTGGACTGAAATCCTCAATTGATCACCTGCATCCACATAAACAGTACTTGATCAGACATCACAATCCATAAAAACACCAAAATCTCCAAAAAAGATAATTTTTTACACCCCTCAGCTTTGCCTCAAGGGCATGGCTATTTTCCCCATAGGCACGCATATATGCACGCCTGTTCAACCCATAGTAGTGCATGCATGCGCAACTATCGGCGAAAAAAGGGAGCACACATGTTCCCCTATCACACACAAAGACATGTATCCTAGCGTGCCTGTTCGGTACACAGTTGCTCACACATGCGCAACTGTCAAGAACACAGTCATGCATGCATGCGCAACTATGATTTGAATAGGCATGCATCCAATGCACACTTGCTTTCCCCATTTGGGTGCCCTCGTGTGTGGCTATCCCAATTACAACCACGCACTTGTGCACGTGAATCATTCAATCACCCATGCACTTGGGGGCCCACCCTCACAAAATCCCCATGTACGATCATCTGTACAACCCTGCCCAAAAATGAAATCCTAATTACTATGCAGGAGGATATGACCACTAACTTGGCACTCATTGATCTTGAATCGATTGGTTCGATCTCCCAGAATCTCCAAATCTCCTCTGAAACCTCTCGTCCACTCACTAAGACAACAGGTACAAATGAGGTGGCATTGTGGGCCCTACAACTATATAGTCCCTTTGCCAAACTTCTAGGATCAATTCATGGAGCTCCGAGCATCTCTTTTTTGATCTGTCTTTAGCCACAAGATCAGGATCCTGCTGTCTACATAGTCACATTCTCCGAGCCACCATCCATCCTTGGCCCCCAGGGAGAACGTTTCTCACATCACTCCTAGGTACGCATGCTCATGTTCAAAATTCTCAAATAATTGTTATATGTTATTTACTTTCAGATATTGTTCACGATGGGTATTTGGTTTTTTATGTGTGTAGGTACTTGGTCATCACCCACTAGAAAGACCCTTTCAGGTATATGATCGATACTGGCATATAATCATTCCCTCTGAATATCAATTTCATCTCCTAGTCACACCCTCCGATATTTTCCTCTAGGGTCACCCATCCAACATTGTAGTACTCACACCTCTGTTGCATTTCAGTACTGTCAACCGGTAGCACTCTCTCCCACATGAGTTTTCCCCATCGTAGTCCCCTCTGGCACTTTGACGCTCATGCTGTTTTCACCCCCTAGGGTTGGGAGTCCTAATAGTCTTTGCATTCCCGATAATCAGCCGCATTCTTCTTCTCCTCATTTTTCTAGCTTCCCCACAATGGACTCCCAAGTAATCTCATTACCGTTCAAATTTGACTACACCTCCGTAGTATCATTAACTCTCCATCTCATCCACCATTAGTTTTCCCATCTGCAGATTGTCCTCCATTCATTTACCTAATACAAAAAACTACCTATGGGGACCCCACCCTCCACCTGTTTTCCAAGTTACTTAAGCCCTTGTCGATCAAGCCATCTTACACTAGGGCACCCATTTCTGTATCTGCACACTTCTCCCAACTTATTATTTATTCATTTGGTAATTGTACAAAGCCTTTGTTTCCAACATTTACATAGTTTTTTGTCGTCATCTTTGGCGACATTCTTTTCCCAGTGAAGAAACCCATGTCATCTTTTACTCTTATTGACATCATCCATAAAACCCTAAGAATCCCACGGTCCATGTACCCCTTATCTCTAAGTTTGTCCAGTTTTTCACACCTTTGGAACACTTTAACCCACGTCTAGTCATCCCCTTGACACTAGATCCAATTTCATGGTTGTTGCCACTCATCCTTCACATATATCCCCATCCAAGGGAATTCTTGATTCTCCCCGCATATTAACTTTTTCCATGTCCCTCCTTAGTTCCTGATCTCATCCAGTGGATTTCACGAAGCCCTTTGCTTCTTTGAGTCACGTCTCCCTTTTTGTCGACATCTTCCAGAAGGATGACATTATCTTGACTCTCATTACCTTTACAATGAGGAGCCTTGGATGACAGAGAGAGAACCATCATTACTCTTTGTTGTCATTGAACCCCATAGCATTCGATTTCAACACCATCTCATGCTCCAGTGGGTCTTACTTTGTGACTATTTGCAATTGTTTTATCTTCGTCGAAGACCTCTTCAATTTTATAGGCTATCAATGCATGCGTATCATTGACACTTCTTATAGGTGTCGTTGCCTCTTTTCAGAGTTTGTTCACCATCAAAATTGTTCTTTGACATTATCAAGCTGCCCCAGAGGGTGCTGCAGTTATCTATGTCAACATACAACTTCAATTACTGTCTAACACATTTTGAGTTATATGACACGAGCATGGGGAATGCCCGCCTCGTTTGTACACAGTTTTGTTTTTCCACACCTTGTGAAAGGTTTGGGTCCTACTGGTTCCCCTCTCCCTCCAATGGGCCACTCTTGCAATTCCCCTCAACACTCTTTCTTACAAAGGTACTCTCAGTAGAAGAAACATTCATGTATTTCGGCTATACATATGCTCCTAACCTCACACATCAGGGGTCATATGTTATCACTGGAATTTCATCCACAAATGGTTATAGGAATGCATCGTATCCAAACAACCATTAGTTCATCCATGGCCCAAAAAACAAATTTACAAAGGGCACAAAACTATACAATTGGTTATAAAATCAGCATGCAATAATAATACAAAGGAAGCACGTGCACGTGAGCCAATCGAAAACGCCGGAAAAGTGCACATGTGCCTGATGCGCAATTGTGGACACAAAAAGCCATGCATACCTTAGAACGACACATTTATTATTTTGGCCAGCCTTCCACCCACTTCTAGTTCATTTCCCAAGTTAACTTGACACCCAAATACGAGTTGAGTTCGAGTGAGGGGCTGGTCAAAGACCTAAGGGTGCCCTAAAGAGCCCCTTGTTCACACTAAACACTGGTTGAATAATGCTTTGAATCTTTTCTATAAAAAGAGGCCATCGGTGCACTATATTTATAAGAATTCATTTGTATTGTTATGCTACCTATATTCTCTTGGAGGAACCTCTTTCCTTATTAGAGCATACAAGCATCATCTCATTTAGCCATTCACATCACCTCTTGAGTGAATGAGCTTTGGATTTATTCACCATTTACTTCTAGTTTGTTATTTGTAAGAAGAGCTCAATCATTGGGGGTTCAAGATCCCTCCCTTGGAGGAAGAGGGGACCCATAAGTCTCCCTTTCTCTTTGGTGTTTTCCCACTAATACAACTTATCCATTGGTGGCATGTATGTTGTTTATTTTTGCTCTATTTCCCTTATGCACTCTAGTTTAGTTTCTTTTATTATTATTATCTTAGTTGTTTGTTTATTTCTTATGCTTGATGTTTCTAACTCTTTCACTCATTTCTTTTCTGTCTAGCTAACCCAACTGGACTTGTAAGTGTCCCTCTTTTTCTCATTTAGGTGACGAAAAGGATACAACACCCTTGCTTGTAGTATTGAGCCTATAGTCGGTTCTCGCTTTGCATTATAAACCTTTTGCCTTAGCAGTTTTTGCATCCTCAACCAAGAAGAGCCTTGTTTATATCCTTCACAATTTGACACCCTATACCTAGGAGGTAACATTCCCCCGAGTGTCCATCTCCTGCATGCATATCCTTGCATTGAGAATAGGTATGTTCCACTCATGGAACTAGTTTTTCTTACTTGCAACACTCATTTCCTCCTCTATATCGTAGCATTCATTTGTCTATGAAAAAACAAAAAAAATATGGGAGGGAAGGGATTATTATCTTATGTTGGCAGTAGACATGTCACCTTTGAATAGAGCACAAAGTTATTGAGTCCATTTATCATCATAATTTTTGGATTAGCATGGCCTTAGGAAGCTGAGCTCGTTACAAAGTCTTCTCTACCGACTGGTTACTCTTCCAGTCCCTATAGAGAGTTTTATTGATGCCTCCTACATCTCATGGTTTCATCATCGGGTCTATGATGCCAAAGTCCTCCATATGTCTCATGCTCTTGTTCAAAGGAAGTCTATCAACCTATGTCGTCCAGTCCTTAGAACTCTTGAATTTTCATGTGGTCCATACCCTTAGTTTGTCTCAGAATCACATGATATTGTTGTCCTATCATGCACCCTGGTCCTACTTTCATCATTGGTAGGTAACCTTGAACACAAAAGTCAAAAATTCATCATTGGTCATTGGCTGGGTGGTTTCCCTTGTGTTTGACGGAAATACATATATTTGCACATTGGGATTCGTGTAGTGTCTTGGATTCCATTGTCCTCATTGGTAGTTTCCTCGCCTTTGTCAACAATTTTCATCATTGGATACTATTCAGAGGGTCTTTTTCATGTACTTATTTCACTTGGAACATGCGAAATATGCACAGGTTCGTTGGGTCGTGAACTTGTTCTTCATCCGATTTCCACCAAAACATGAAGCTCATGCTTTGTACCTAGTGCTGACTGATGAGAGATTCCTTAATGCTCTCCTTTCATCGGGTCTCCTTCCATCGTCTTTAGCTCATCTATTCTGGAAATGAGACCTAGAGTCTTATGAGAACCTTGAGGCTTGCAATCATTAGTAGCATGCTCTCTCTCCATAGACAGTTGGGAGTAAATCAATGTCTCCTGATCGATGGATTCTTCAGGTGTTCGACAACAACTCCTTTATTAACACTTGTAAAAATGTACTTGGTGCCTTGATACCTACTTTCATTATCAATAGTTTATCTCACGTTTGTTAATGATATACCTCAATGACCAGTAATCAAACGATGTCTCATTGTGTTCGACCTCAACTCCTTTATTGACATGATGTAGACTTGAACCCTACTGTGTAGAATACTTGAAGACATCACTATGTGGCGACATCTTTCCTGAGTTGTTGCTTCTTTTTCATTGGACCAGTACCTATATGACTTTCGTAATCATGGGATATTATATTGTACTCCATTGTATACAGATATCTTCAGATTGGTTTTGAGACTGGTTCTATTGGGCCTTGTTCATGACTATGACATCCATTGGCATGTAACCGCATTTGTATTTTCCTATTCATGTCCACAAACACTTGTTTGGTATATTTTCACATAGATCTGTAGTGTAATCCTATTGGTAGCCATGTATGTAAAGTCAGTGCAAAATATAATGAGCAACTAGTTCTTCCAGCTAGTTCCCCATCACTCCACTTCTCGGTTGTTTATAATGTATTTCGGCCATCACAGATACTCCTCTAACCTCACACATTAGGGGGAATCTGTTATAGCAAGATTTTCCTCACCCTATGCAATCTTTCACATAAGGCCTTTTTTTATTTCCCTATGCAGACTTATCATCCCTGTTTGTGAAAACCAGAGCTAAAAATACATATTTTTCCACATGTACGCATCTTTCCTACTATACAAAATGCATATACGTAGGATGCTCCACTATAACCTGTGTACAGCAGGATTTGTGCCAAAAAATGAAAATTAATGTCAGGTTTCCATGTCACGACAGAAGATCTATGATACTTGGCCTTCCATATACTGGAAATTTTCTAACTTGGCCCTTTAGTTCCATTTTGAAGGTTATAAATGGACCAATTACGAGCTATGGAAAAAAGGAGAAAGAATTCAACTTTGAGAGAAAAGTTACTTTGGAGAAATTATTTACTTCATATTGGGTCTGCATCCCTTTGTCCTTTAAATGTGAACACAATGTTCATCCCCCAAGCTCTTCCCTTATTGATTGAGAACCTCATTATTTCTCTTTTATGAGCTTGTCTTTGGTGGAGGATTGAAGTGGTGGAGGCCCAGCTGGAAGGAACTTAGTTTCTCGGTTCCAAACCGTGACGGAATGAAAGTCTGTAATATTTTCACTTCTGCTATTCATTTATTAATAGAAATACTCCTTTCCTATCCAATTTGTATGTTGCAAATATTTGGGTGATTATCCATGGGCATATTTGTTATGTATATTAATGGATTATGCTATCTAATGTGCTAACCTTTTATATTATCACCATATTCTTTCTTTTCTTGGTTGTTGAGAACTACTTGCAGGTATATAGATTTGGGTCAAAGTTCTCAATGATGGACTTCATCAAGCATCTGAATGAGGTAGGCCTCTTTATTATCTCGCTTGCATATTGGTTTATATAGAATGTTTTTGGGATAGAGTTGATTTCTCCAGTCATTTCCGTATGTTGTGGTTTACCCTATCCATAGGGATATTTTCCTCGTAACAACTTGGAAGGGTTAAGTTGCTTCTAAAAGATGGAAGGATTAGAACTCTCCCTGGGGTTCTGCACATTCCAAAACTAGCTAGGAGCCCAATATCTGTAAGAAATTTGGATGATGCAGGAGTGATACTATATTGGGAAAGGGAACTTGCAATATGGTATGAGGAGCAATGGTGTTGATGAGGGGAGTTCGGTGTGGAACCCTCTACAAGTTGTTGGGAAACACTTATACTAATGGGTGTAACATTTTTTTTGTCCCTGAGAAGACAAATAAAGAAGACAAGATCAACACTGTCCCTGGAAAGAAGACCATGTTGTGGAATCAAAGACTGGGGCATATTTGAGAAAAGGGCCTTTGAGCACTACATGATAAAGATATGGTTGAAGGTATGTCTAATTGCACTTTGGATTTTTATTTCTATGAAAATTTCATATATGGAAAACATAATCGAGTAAGATTCCCATCTGGTGCTACAAGAGAAAAGGGGATCTTAGAGTTGATACACAGTGATGTCTTTGGACATGTGCATGTTCCATCACTAGGTAAATCTATGTATTATGTTTCATTCATAGATGATTTCTCAAGGAACACATGGATTTATTTTCTTAGAAATAAATATGAGGTATTTGATAAATTTAAAGAGTTTAAGGCTCTGGTAGAAAATCAGATAGAGAAGAAAATAAAGGTATTGAGGACAGATAATGGTGGAGAAATCTACAGAAATGAATTCAAAGAATTATGTGAGAAGTGTGGTATAGCAAGGTAGAATACTACTCCATACACACCTCAGCAGGATGGAGTTTCATAAATGATGAACATGACACTAATGAAAAAATCAAGGAGCATGCTCAGTGGTGCTGAGTTAGGATAGGAATTCTAGACAGAGGCAGTGGGTACAACATATTACCTGGTCAGTCGATCACACTCATCACCGTTGGATGATAAAACTCTACATGAGGTATGGTCTGGAAATAAACCCTCTTTTGAACATCTTAGAGTGTTTGGTTGTGATGCTTATGTAAATGTTCCAAAGGAAAATAGGAGTACGTTGGATAAAAACATAAAAAATGTATCTTTATTGGTTATAAAGATGGTGTGAAATGTTACAAGATTTGGAACCCAGAAACTAAGAAGATTGTTTACAATTGGGATGTTGTGTTTAGAGAGTTAAAAGATGTTTCCAAACAGGAATTCCTACCAAGGCAAGAAGAACATGAGAAAATAGAGTTTGAATTGGATGATGCAAAATCTAAATCATATGAAGAAGTTGAAGTAGAATAAGAAGAACCTCATACCCCAGTATTGAGGAGATTAGAGAGGGAAAGAAGGAAACCAGAAAGGTATAGTCCACCTAATTTTTCATTCTAATTTTTCTCTATCTATTACTGATGATGATCCCAGAAATGTTAGGGAAGCAGATAATTATGTTGGCACATGGGTAGAACCAGTGTTCAATGCTTCAATAGCGCACCAAAAAAACCCTAAATATTGGCCCTTTCGGCAACACCTGTGAAGCAGATAAAGTCTCACCCGAGGTAGAGGTAGGGGGGTTGCAGGACTCAAGTGTCTACAACCTAGATGGGACACAGATATGTGATTACACGCTTTAACAAAGCACTTAGACAACAGTGTGCATTAAATTATGTTTCTTATTCACATCGCATATTAACCCTAATTGTATATCGGTGCAGTAGTAATCAACATTAAACACATATAATCATTCAGCACATAGCATCAGAGCAGATCTAGCATTTATTCATATGTCAAGCACCAAGCATCAATGGATCCACTTATCCCACATCAAGAATAGTGCACTAAGAAAATAAATACATAAACAACATGAATAGAATTGCACAAAGAACATCAACACATGATATACGTGGTTCACCCCGGTGTGGGGCTACATCCACCAACTCTTCTTCTTCTTTATTAGCTTGTTCTAATTGTCTTACATGCACCAATCCATAGATCCAACTCCATAAAGGGCAAGAGATTTACGCGCACCTCGCTAGATCCTCCTTTCCCACATTAGATCAAAGCACGAAGCCTTACACAGTCGGTCTACAACAAGCACTTACAAAACACTTTCCCTTAGCTCTACAAGTCTCAACACATTCATGCACAAAGCCAACTAGGCATGCACTAAGTCGGATAATGACTAGTCACTACTAACACTACAACTTTCATCACCTAGCTACTTATTTATACATTACAAAAAGTGGCCTAAGCATGGGTAAAAATATGGGCCGACATCCCATACCCATTACATAAACCCTGAAATCCCGCAAAAGGGGCGAGATCCTGCGATATCCGCTTCGCATG
This sequence comes from Picea mariana, assembly GCA_032191745.1. Lineage (NCBI taxonomy): Eukaryota > Viridiplantae > Streptophyta > Pinopsida > Pinales > Pinaceae > Picea > Picea mariana. The sequence continues at coordinate 288 of JASDQU010224056.1, read as the reverse complement.
GGCGCTCCGTCTTCAACCAACCTGTCGAAGTACCAAAAATGGTCAAACATGGCCATCGTTTCCTCAAAACTTGGTTGAGGGCCAACATGACCCCAACACTCACCTGTGACTCATCCCTAGTCACTCCGATCTAGGCAAATCTGCATCCAAGGCCTTGAGCTTAGCTCAAGCTTCCTCGAATTGCTTCTTTTCCAGAGCATCCTACTCGGTGAACTCATGAATTAGTTTCTCAGTGACATACCCTTCGAGGCATTGTTCTAGTGTTCGTTGGAAATACTAGAACAACTG
>JASDQU010224055.1:0-17590 GCA_032191745.1 Picea mariana | reverse complement strand
AACCGTTAATTCTGGTTTGGGTCCTGTTGCCCCCAAGGACACACCGAGTGGATTGAAGATTTCTTCCACGTCTCCCAGGTGTGTATAAGGCGGCAACAGGACCCAAACCAGAATTAACGATTGAGTTCTTAGTTATTATATTGCAAATGTGCAGTGTGAGAACTGAAAGTAACTTGCGGAATTGTAAAAGGTTGATTAATTGAGCCCTTATGAAACCAATGTTAGCATGCGCACGTGTAATATAAAGATTAGATAAACTTAAACTTGCATGCAACGAAAAATAATGATCTAATCTAAGCCACCACGGGTTCTAAGATAGCATGTGTTATGAGATCTACTCTAGATTATTTTAAGTTAAGCATGCATGTAGAAATCATGACTAATCTAGCTAAACTTGCAAAGTAAAGACTAAAAGGAAAGCAAGACGCTTGGGTACAACTCCTTCGGGCTTGCGTTTGCAGTATTTTAGAGTAGATCAGGAAGAAGAAAACGTTACCCAATGAGAGTTGTTCGGAAGGTGTGTTGTGCATGTGATTTGGGCAGCATGCCCTCTTTTCCTGGTAAGAACCTGCAAAAATCAACAAGCTATTGCTTGCGGATTTGAGCTGCAACACACTCAAAAAATGTTATAAAATCTTTGTTATTAGGCAAAGATTTCGTGCATACGAGAACCAAAAAATTAAGTGATTTTAGGTGACCTGTCTAAGCATGTTAGCTAGCAAAATGAAGAATGAGATAAGGTGAACAATATCAGAAATAATTCGGAGTGTAAATGAGAAGTAAGGGTAAATCTGTGCTTTGACTTATCCCAATATCCTCTCCTTGAAGTGTCCTGCAAAGCTTAAACATAATGTGAGACGAAGACAGATAATGATGGCATATATTAATAATCAAAACTACTTTCAATCATTAGTAAATGCAGATCAAATAAGTTAGCAATTATACAATCACTAAACTTAGTTAAGTAAACTACTTTATCCAACAATCTACCTATAATCACACAAATATTTAAAACAAAACGATTTCACCTCATATGCATATAACAAGTCCAGACTACTCTTGAGATTCGTGTATCCTCCAAAGCATTTCCTTTTATTATCCAAATGGAAGAAGTTGTAGCAACTACTTGCTAAAAGTTCTTCAAGAGCCACACCAATGACGAAAAGTGACAATAATGATGAGAGAGGAAGAGAATAAGATAGTGAGAAAATGGTAGCATAACAATGCAATAATGAAAGGTAAAGAATGAGGGAGTGAGGGGTTTCTTAAATAGCTTGAGAAGCCAAGAAGACCCCTCTTGGATCTTCAACAAGTGTCGAACATCCAAGGGACAAGACAACTCAAGGACCAAAACGATCCAATGTGAGACTAAGCTTTTAGGGTGAGGGGAAATGGAAAAAGGATGAAGTGATGAGGAGAAAGCAAGGAAAAGAGGGCATACTTGGCAAGTGAGGGAGGCGTATGGGCTAAAGGGAGAATTTTCTTGCTTTGAAGGGAGATGTTTCCATCTCCACGTGAGACATTTCCAAAGATCTCAAGACTAAAGCGTGAGTTAAGAAGGGAATGTGAGGACATGTCGGTAGAGTGTGTTGAACACACTCCCCATTGGCACGTGAGTGGGTAAGGTGAGGTCCCACATTTTAATCAAAGAAAAACCAAATCAAAACATGCAGTTTCCATATTTTAAAAGGGAAATGCGTGAGGTCCACGTAAAGGATACGTGGGGTATGGGGTACATGAGGTAAAGCGTAGGGAGAAGTGTGGTAGCCACACTCAACAATGGCTCATGAGAGGTGGAGGAGAGGCGTACATGGAGGATAAGGGACCCACACCTTTTACAAAGGGAGAAGCTACGTGGGAGTGGGGGCGCATATTCATGATGGAATGCGTGCGCTTAAGGGGGAAGGCGTGAGGTAGGATTGGGAGAGGGGTAGGAGTGTGACGTGGATGGGACAGGGATGCCAAAGAGGGGAGAGGGGCCCATAACTCATTTATTAAATGAGTTATTATATCAAATAGAGGATTATTACATGCTCACATGGGGAAGGGGGACGTGAGCTCAAAGTTGGAAATAAATTAAAGATTAAATAATAATTAAAGGTGGGTTTAAAAGGTGGGTAATGGGTGTGGGTAGGTTAGGTGGGGTCCCTCTTCAAATATTGCCACTTACTTCACTTGATTTGGATCGTTATTACAAAATTTACATTTGCCCATGTTCTGGGTTTGGCAATTAAAACCGTCGTTTTTCCGAAAAACTCCTAAGTGGACAAACAACCGAGCAAAACTTTTCCGACTAAGTTGAAACTTGGTCCACGGGTTCAGGGGGTCTCATTAGATTTCTTTTGAGTATAAATACCCCTATCAAAAATCTCGGGACCTAAGTTTTACATTAATTACCTAGAATTAATTAATTAATTCAGAACCTTAAAAAAAACCTAGCTATACTTGTCGGAATTCCGCGTGCTGTCTTACATGGTCATTTACAACATTCCTAAACACTAGCTACCTAGGAATAACTTCATTAGNTGAAAAACTCAAGGGAGATTAACCCGGCTAATTAGGCCACATTAACCTCCTGAGGATAAAAGACACTCAGCGAAAGGAACTCTCCTAATGAAGAAACCCTAAAGCAACTGACCTAACATGATCCATGTAGACCTATTACATTATAAACCCGCGCAGGGGTGCATTAATCCCGCTTACAAAACTGTGTGCTGGAGCAAAAATGCCTTGTAGAACCAAAAAGTCTTCGACATGTTTGCATTTGTTGATGCATATCTTCATGATACATGGAGTTGACCCCCTAGTTGAAGAGGCGGTCAACACCTCCCAATTAACTTTCAAATCTATTGAGAGTGGCATGTGCATGGCGGTGTGAATCTGTAATGTCCCCATTTTTGGATATTATTATGTTACTTTGTGTTATACCTATTAGAGTAGCCAAATGGGTGTGACAACAAGTTCAGGAGTTATTGAGGGGTTTTATTGGGCCCTGTTGACCACCTATTTCAACTAGGTGTCAAAGTCAGGTACCATGAAGATATGTACCTTGTGGTACAACAAGTTTGAAGACTTATGGCTCAGCAGGGCAATTTTGCCCCCAACACTTCTTTCTATGTACACGGAATGTCTGCTCCCCTGCGTGGGATAATTTTGTAATATGTTAGCATGAGTCAATTTTTATTTAGTTGCCCAGGAATTTATCATTAGGGATGTCCTTTCATCGAGTGTTTTTTTTCCTCAGGTAATTAATCTTGCTTTCCGGTGATTTTAATTACCCTTGAGTTTTTCACTCAATAATCCTCCAAAGTGGTGAAAGTCGTTTTAATGATCGAGCCCATTAGGTGACTAAGGTTTATAAGTGTTGTAAATGACCATGCTAGAAATCTCCTAGAGTCTTGCGGAATTCCGTTAGGTTTTGATAGGATTTTTTAATAATTAAAATTTTTCGTAAATTGGAAATTTTAATTATTTTTTATGAAAAATGTAAAAATTTGGTCTTTATGGATTTTGAAATTTGGTCCTTGGAGTACTCAAATCAAATGGATTATGACCCCCTACACCCTTGGACCAAATTTCAGCTCAATTGGACAAGTTTTGCTAGGTCATTTTCCATGAAGAGTCCAAGTCAGTCAAAAGTCAGCAAATAATTGGCTAAGGTAAAAAGCCAGAAATTGTAAAAATGTCTAAAGTCATGAGAGAGAGTGGGGAAATAATTTATAATGTATTTCCTAAGTCGGAAAAGTGAAAACCCACTTAGAAGACCCCCCCATGCCAAGCCAAAAGTGAGTCTCCCTAGTGAAAAGTGCACCCCCCCTTCCTCATGAACTTAGGGGAAAGTAAAAATTAAAGTGAAAAAAGTGCCAAAACCCTAAGTGCGCCCTTCCTATAGCCTAACTTCGTGTTTGAAAAAGTGTAAAGGGGTTTTCCCCCTTCCCATCTCACCCCTGAAACCCTAACTCACTACCAAAACCCTAAAAGTGGCTTTTCCTTGACTTGTTCTCTCTCTCTTGGATGGGTGACACTTGTAATTCATCCAATAGGGGTCTCTCCTCTCTCCCTCCTTTAAAAGGAAGCTCCCTCTCCTCATTTGACATGAGTTTTTCACAGCAACTCTATTATGCCAAAATTTCTCCCTACTCTCTCTCTTTCTCTCCCATTTTCTCTTGTGATTTTTGGTGCGATTTGGTAACCTATATTGGAGTAATAAAGTGAAGCTTTGGAGGATCTCTTCGTGTTCTATGGTGTTCTCTTGGTGTATTCTTGTAATGTCCCCACTTTGGGACATCATTATATTACAGAGTGTTATGATGACCAGAGTAGCCAGATGGAGGTTATAATGAGTACATGGGCTATTGAGGTGTTTTTTGGGGTCTGACTTGCATCACTCATCTCATTTCATTATTATGATCCATTCCGCACAGCTTCACTTTGGTTCCGTTGCATTCCGACGATTTCCGTGATTTTGAGTGATTTTGGGCTATATGTTAATTAAATTCACTAAGGAGGTCATATTGGGCATAATACTTGGAGGAACCTCTTAGTGTAATAGCTCATTGGAATCGGGAGGAATAGCACTACAGGATAGGATGATGAGAAGTGACTTTCAATGGCCAAGGAAGCCACAAGGAGGGATAAACTACTTTTTAGAGGTAAAATGGTTAATTAATTAATTAAATTGATTTAATTAATTAATTAATAATTAAATAAAGTAAAAGTCACTTGGAGAGACAAGGTGAGCAGGGAGGATAAAAGAGAGATAGGGGTCTCTATTCTCTCATCATGTTGTTTATCATTTTGATATCTGGCTTCTTGCTAGTGAGCCCATGCACTTGGGGGTTTTGACTTAACAAACCCTAGAGATCAACTCGGTGGTGAAGGATCCCACCCAACCTAGTCCAAGCTTGGTCACGGAGGTGAAAGATTCCTCCCTCACCATTCTACATCGGATCCATTCAGTTACAGAAGGTTTATACATCAGCGACAGGTTCAAAGAGAGCTAGGGTGCATCTTCAGGAGGGTTTCCAGCAGGAGGGCGCACCATCTTGAGGAGAAGAGTTCGTTCCAGGCATAGGAGAAGGATTCAGAGAAAATAGACTTCTCGGTATTATTCGTATGGCCTAGGGCGCCTTTTCTAGCCTGTTCCAGAGGAGGTTTCTCTGTTGTCTTATTTATTGGAGCTCAGTACATGTTCAGAGAGAGGAGGGCACACCACTGATTGAGGATCCAGTCATTTGGAGGGTCATATCTCTATCATTCAGCCGGAGACTCTACCAAGGGGTTTCCAGTGGCCCGATCTATAGTTTGGTATCTTTTCTAGACGGCTTGGAGGCCATCTTCATAGAGGTCGAATTCTTGGTCTTCTATAGTCAGGAGGGCACACTGCAAATAGAGGATTCGTTCATCTGGAGGGTCAGATCTCCATCATTCAGCCTGAGACTCTACCGGGGGATTTCCCTTGGATCGATCTATAGTTTGGCACCTTTCTCAGGGGATTCGACAACTTATTTGTTGGAGGCTGAATTCTTGGTTTGCTTCAGCCAGTGAGGGGCGCATTGTGCTAGGGAGATCTTCAAATCTCTGTTGGGTTATGAGTTGGTTCATCTGGGTTTTTGGACTATAGCTTGGAGAGACTTTTGGAAGCCTGGATCATCTTCTATCTTGTATTTTGGAGGCGAGACACTCTACTATCTTATATGTATTCCAGATCTGCCCCATTCAGTATGAGGACAAACATTATTATGAATAATATCAGATCTGAGGTATTTTTGGGATATCTCTTGTATTGTTGATCTTGCATCTTGTTGAGGTATGTTCTATTGCTATATTTATGTTGATTATTTCTACAAACACACATAACAACCATCAGTATAAACCCTAGCGCAACTCATGAGACTTAAGATTTCAAAGTGTTTGACGAAATGTCACAACTAGAAATTGTTTAAAAATCACATGAAAAACGCAATGTTCTTGGCACCTTGGCTTGGGAACATTACAGTGGTATCAGAGCGTTGATCCTCCCAGCCAGTGGGGATTAGCGCATGAAGAAATACAATAGAGATGGATATGTGGGACTTTTCTAGAGAGATTGTATTATGTGAAAGGGAATATTACGCCCTTAGTGAGGGATTTAGGGCTCAATTAACATTCCTACAGTTTGTATCCATAAAAAATCATAGGTGGAGAAAAGATGAGGTTACACATTGGGTCAATGTAGCAGAGGAAAACAGATCCAGAGAAGCTAGATGGAGGGAAGCACAGATTAACCCTACACCCATTAGGAGCAGGCAACATTGCTATAGTTGCAAATTGCCTTGGGAACAAGATCATAGATGTAGGCGTAAAGGTAAGAGACACATTATTGAGGTGCACTATGATAGTGAGGATGAGGAGATGCACAAGGATGCAACCATAGATTCATATTTGGAGTAGTTCGATGACACTAGTGACTCTTGCACACTTGTGGAGGCTAGTGACTCTTGTGCACTCGAGGAGGATAGTGACCCTTGCATATTAGAGGGACAGTGGGATGGATAGGATGATAGCACCTGTGCTTTAGAAATCATATCACATAGTGTTGATGACCTTACACTTCAGCAGAGTGGTGACACTAGTGGGGATTCACACGTGTTAGCACCTAGACCTGATGAGCTTCCTATGATGACCGTGAGACATTTGTCATCTTTTCAGACACTCATGATAGCCACGAGACATGAGGATATCAGTGGCATTTCAGATATGATGCAGGAGCCTTGTGTGAGGGATGCACACTAGGGACATATGGATCCACAGACCCAGGAGGAGAGACATGACGTGCAGACAATTGACCTTACATATACATATCAGTATGAGGACAGGGAGTCACTTCTTGTGGAGACTCCATTGTTTGATCAGGTTGGGGAGACTGACAGTTTGATGGGACACTTACTTCCAGGACCGGTCGATAGTGATGTGGATGCACTCCTCATTGGTCCAGATGGCCATAACATGTGCCTGGACACATCTGTATGGGATCCAGGCGCAGATGATAGTAGCAGGGTGAGTGCACAGGAGGATACGAATGCCCATACAGGATACAACGTGATTCAGATGGGGGTAGCAGATGGTGATGGTGTGCAGTGGCACACAGGGGAACCCAATAACACAGTGAACAGTGGGCAATTCAGTGCCTTATCTTTTGCGGAGAGTGTTGTTGGGGATTCCATGGTTGACACTAGTAGTGAGGGGCATGAGGTAGCACCTCAGCATGACTGTGATCAGGAGCCATGCTACTTGGCAAGATAGTTGAGAGTCAATGAGGACATGATCATGGAAGCCACTAGGCGCATTGATGACACACATGCATTGGTGGACAACTGTTGCTGGAGGGTATCGATGGCACATGATAGTTCAGATGGGGGATTTTCCATGGATGAATTTCATACTCTAAGGGAGAGAGTGTCTGTGATGAGGACTGACTACCAGCAGTTGTTGATAGACATGGACTACCTATTGGAGATTGGCGAGATGTATCACAGGGCCCTGAGGGAGCAGGAGTGGGAGGTGGACAGACTCACTCATGATTTGGAGAGTACACGAGGATTCTTGAAAGGCACATAGACAACCCTTCAAGAATCAGAGTCCAGATCAGAGGAGCTTCTTGAGGAGATCAGACAGATATCCACTACATTTATCTTAGTAGAGAGTCAGATGTATCCTTCAGTCACATTGCTAGAGGATGTTGGTGGCTTAGCAGAGGAGCACCAGTTGATGGAGGAGCATGAGGAGTACCCAGGATCAATGATGAGTATGGAGAGTTATGACCCGGAGGGGCAGGAGCTACCCTCCACGAGGATCTTTTAGACAGTCGAACACTCACATACGCATGGGGACTCCAAAGCTAGGGGAAGTTATGAGGACACTTCCATTTGTGTCCTAGGAGTGGTTGACCTTCATGTAGAGGTTGACCTAGTAGTACACCTAGGACCCATGATATTGCAAGAGTATACAGGAGATTACATGAGTATGCAAGAACATACAATGGTGAGTGATAGTACACAGAGACATGCAAAGGTGTACGGTGGGATTCAGAGGGACGTATTGGATTGCAAGGAGGAGACACACTTAGTAGAGCATGGATATCCCTCTCCCTTGCAACCATGGATAGATTTGGGAGATCACCTTCACAGTATCAATAGTTGCATGAGGGATGATGGATGGAGCATGGTTGACCAGCAGTTTGAGCGGTTACTCTTGGTTGTACGTGTTGATTGGGGTTCAGTGATGACTTCAGGCGAGTGTTTACCATGGGTATCGTTGGACGAGCTTTTGGTTGAATCCTTGGGATTGACCAAAGCATATGATACTTTCCATTCCTATATTTAGTTGCAAATGTTTCTGTTAGCCTTTCCCGACACTTTCATCATTGACAACAGCATGAGGGGAGGTAGACAGTGGCAGAAGACATGGAGAGTTGTTAGGCCGAGACCACCTTACGGGAGTGATTTTACGACATACAACAGGATAGGGGTGGATCATCATAGGCAGACAATTGAGACTTTGTGCATGATGATGAGCATCTTAGGATATGGGATAGCAGACATCTCAGAGGGTGACACAAATACAGATTCTCATGGGCATGAGAACGGAGGGCTTTCGACAGTGATCAGTATGACACAGGAGCAATTAGTGGGGATTGGAAGTGATAAACTTCCAAGTTTTCCATGGGATTCGAGAGTCCATTTTGTTAGTAGGTTGTTTCACCTTATGATGACCCAGGTTGTGCCAGAGAGCCACATACTTCACTTTGGGTTGGTTTTGAGTGGGCTTGCAAGGGCTTGTCCTATGGAGCAAGACAGTTTCTCCCTTTTGATCCTCATGATCGAGCATGGAGATGGTTGGGAAGATACTACTTCCACAGAGGTTCTTTTACCGATGCATCTTCTGGACAGTAGGTCCAGTTTCCACAGGTATTCCAGCTTGAGGATCCAGGAGTGGGGAATCTAGTATGTATACGGGGAGCAGAAAGTCATGATCAGAGTAGTGCAGCGCCAACGTGGTGATCGTTGGCAGAGACTAGCATGGGTCCCGGGGATTGCAGGGCTGAGCATTTCATTGACTGATGGAGGCGAGTGGACCCTTGCAGGGGAAAGTTATTTTAACTTTCCATTGAGCTTCAGTATTGAGGAGAGAACGTCACTTGAGGGTGATTCATGGAGGTCTTGCAGTACCTCACTATGGCAGCAGCATGTGCAGTTGGTGGAGACCGTGTTGGTCTTGGTATGGACTTGGAGGATGGAGTCATTCCAGGATGAGGCCATGTGTCATGTGCAGGAGACTCATGGTGTTGATATGTTTCAGGATTATGCTTCATAGGGTATTGCAGTTCACGTCCTGATAGGGGACCTAGGGGATGGAGTGCGTGATAGTTCATCTTGGATGGAGCCTACTGTGTGTCCCACGGGTGGACATGGGACCCCGGTATTATATTTGGATGGATTCAGTTATTGCTTGAGGACAAACAATATTCTAGCAGGGAGGACTGTAATGTCCCCACTTTGGGCCATCATTATATTATAGAGTGTTATGATGACCAGAGTAGCCAGATGGAGGTTATAATGAGTATAGGGGCTATTGAGGGGTTTTTTGGGGTTCGACTTGCATCCTTATCTTATTTCATCGTTATGATCCATTCCACACAACTTAGCTTTGGTTTCGTTGCATTCTGACGATTTCCGTGATTTTGAGTTATTTTGGGCTATATGTTAATTAAATTCACTAAGGAGGTCATATTGGGCATAATACTTGGAGGAACCTCTTAGTGTAATATCTCATTGGGATTGGGAGGAATAGCACTATATGATAGGATTATGAGAAGTGACTTTCAGTGGCCAGGGAGGCCACAAGGAGGGATAAACTACTTTTTAGAGGTAAAATGGTTAATTAATTAATTAAAGTGATTTAATTAATTAATTAATAATTAAATAAAGTAAAGGTTACTTGGAGAGACAAGGTGAGCAGGGAGGATAAAAGAGAGATAGGGGCCTCTATTCTCTCATCATGTTGTTTATCATTTTGATATCTGACTTCTTGCTAGTGAGCCCATGCATTTGGGGGTTTTGAGGGTTTTGACTTAACAAACCCTAGAGATCAGCTCAGTGATGAAAGATCCCACCCAAACTGGTCTAAACTTGGTCACGGAGGTGAAAGATTCCTCCCTCACCATTCTACATAAGATTCATTCAATTACAGAGGGTTTCTACATCAGCCACAGGTTCAGAGAGAGCTAGGGCGCATCTTCAGGAGGGTTTCCAGTAGGAGGGTGCACCATCTTGAGGAGAAGGGTTTGTTCCATGCATAGGAGAAGGATTCAGAGCAAACAAACTTCTAGGTATTATTCGTATGGCCTAGGGCACCTTTTCTAGCCCGTTCCAGAGGAGGTTTCTTTGTTGTCTTATTTATTGGAGCTCAGTACATGTTCAGAGAGAGGAGGGCGCACCACTGATTGAGGATCCAGTCATTTGGAGGGTCAGATATCTATCATTCAGCTCGAGACTCTACCAGGGGGTTTCCAGTGGCCCGATCTACAGTTAGGTATCTTTTCTAGAGGGTTTGGAGGCCATCTTCGTAGAGGTTGAATTCTTGGTCTTCTACAGCTAGGAGGGCACATTGTAGATGGAGGATTCAGTCATCTGGAGGGTCAGATCTCCATAATTCAGCCCGAGACTCTACCAGGGGGTTTCCCTTGGCCCGATCTACAGTTTGGCACCTTTCTCAGGGGATTCGACAAATTATTTCTTGGAAGCCGAATTCTTGGTTTGCTTCAGCCAGTGAGGGGTGCATTGTGCTAGGAAGATCTTCACATCTTTGCTAGGTTAAGAGTTGGTTCATCTGGGTTTTTGGACTATAGCTTGGAGAGGCTTTTGGAAGCCTGAATCGTCTTCTATCTTGTATTTTGGAGGCCAAACACTCTACTATCTTATATGTATTCCAGATCTGCCCCATTTTGTATGAGGACAACCATTATTATGAATAATATCAGATCTGAGGTATTTTTGGGTTATCTCTTGTATTGTTGATCTTGCATCTTGTTGAGGTATGTTCCATTGCTATATTTATATTGATTATTGTTGAAAACACACATAACAACCATCAGTATAAACCCTAGCGCAAATCATGAGACTTAAGACTGCAAAGTGTTTGACGAAATGCCACAACCAGAAAAAGTTTAAAAATCACATGAAAAACGCAATGTTCTTGGCACCTTGACTTGGGAACATTACAATTCATGGTTCTCTTGTATGTTGTTTTCTCTTGGTAAGGTAACATTGTAGATATTGTTTATTCCTGTTTTCACATTGTTTTACTTAAAGAACCCTAAGCAATGTGTTTTGCTAGGGATAAATCTGTAGTAGTATTACTATAGGTTTATGTGGTTTTCTTTTATTAGTGTTTGCAAAATATTTTGTAGGCCTTTTAAAAGATCTCACTATTATCGCACAATTTGTACTTTGATAGAAGAGAAGGTAGAAGGAAAGAAAATTGGCGTAACAGGAGACTATCCTACCACTGTCACCTCAATAGGATGTCTCTTTCTATTTAGGGTGGTAGGCCCAGGGGAGATGTCCCCGATGACCTGGGGTTTTGAGAAGGCAAAGTGAAAGTATCTAGGTAAAGGTCCCCGCTCACAAGTCACTACCGATCAGAAATTTCGATTTAAATAACCAATGAAGAGATAATATGCCAGAAGTGTACTTGCCCAGAACAAAGCAACAAGAAAACTATATATTTGCAAGAGCACCTGCTGGTTAGCATCATAAAACCATTGACTTTCTTAAATAAAGCAATCTGCTTAATATGGTGAAGTAAACATAAATCTTATAACAACAATACTTATAGAGCAATACTTCACAGAAAATGTCTTGAAACTAGCTTCAAGATGACTAAAATCCATTAACCATTGAAGTCATAACATTAGCATTTGATGGAAGCACATAAGACAAAGTATAATTCAGCCTGTACAATTGCTTTATGAGCTTTTAATGCTCCATCTAATGGTTGTATCTTACTTTAGTAACAAAAGCAATGTTGTTAGTAGGTCAAGCTATTCTAGGGTTAGAAAGTGTTAGTAGGTTGTTCAAAGAGCAGGTTTTGAAGGTTGTGTTGATCAATTACTCAAGGGAGGACTTAGACTAGTGATTTCTTAGTGAAAATGGAGTCAATAAAGTGGCAGCAAATGTTGAAGGAAAAGGATGATAATAGGAGAGTCAAAGACAAGAGGGGTTGATAATTGAAGTGTTGGTAAGCCAAGGCTTCAACCACCAAACCCTAGGGGAAAATAAGTACTAAGGTGTAGGTAACCCTAGGCTTTAGTAGATTTTCCTCCCTCTTTAACTCAAAGATGAAGCAAGTGATGGCTAAGATGAAACAACAAGTGCTAGGGTGTTGCAATGGCAAGGCCCTTAGCAATGGCTTCAAGAAAAACGACTCCTTGGCACAATCTAGTAGGTGGATAGCAATTGAGATAAGGACAATAACATGTGCTTAATCTCCCAGGGTTTTAAGCTAGCAATTTCATAATCTCTAGCAAAATGCAAAGTAAATATACTATAACCATTCAAAAGAAAGAAGAATTGCAGAATTTTACTTACATTCACCAAGAATAATCTAGCACATCACCTAGTTGTAGACTTTCCACCAAGAAAATGCCCAAAAAAACACCAAGATTAGCCTTCCTTCAACAAGGGCACACTAAATTTCAATCACAAAACCCTAAGTAGGGTGCAAATTTTAGACCTCACAAGTGTGAGTCGAAGATGATGAAAAATAAGAGGCAGTTTCCCCTTATTTATACAATACTAAAGACCAAAATTAGGTCAAAAAGGTCGACATGGCCAGTTTCAAATAATATCTAGTTTTTACATTAAATGTCATAATAAAACCCTAAAACAAGTTGTTAAGGTGACATCATGCCCCTTTAGGGTGACGTTAGGCCCTTTTTGGGCAACGTTGGCCTCTTGCAGCAAAACGTTAGGCCTTCTTGGGCCTTAGGAACCTGCCACATGTGCCATTTGGCACACAACTGCCTCCAAAACATCCCAAAATGTTGGATGACGTCATGGGTGACCTGGGTGATGTCATGGGCCTTCCAAGGCCTACATCATGGTGGAAAGGGCACAACCCCCCTGGGTCCAGGCCTGCCAGGCTGTCCCTGGTGAAATGTCCTCCTCTCTCTCTAGTGTAATCCTCTGATCTGTCTTTGCCCCCTGCTGGGGTCTCAACATCCATCTGGTGGGATTTTATCCCCATGGAGGTCTGAGCTAATCATCTCCCAATGTGTACCTACCCATCGGGTACCTGTCCATCGGGTGTGGCCCTGAAACATCAACAGATACGCCCTCCATGGGCTCATAAGTCACATGGATCATCGCAATGTCTGTCACATCTAATCATCAAGTTATTAAACATGTGCATAAAACCCCTTTTACCCAGACAAGTGCTCAAAGACATTATGCTAATTTGCAAGCCAAGTTTGGAGGGAACGCTAGGACGTCCTATTGGGCTAATGCTCATTGGATGTGGGATGTTTCCGGGAGAAGTCAAATATAGGCCATGTGAGTGGATGAGGTGGTAAGCGATGTCTGGGCAAAGGGTGCAGTGATAGCAGGGAAATGTATGGCTTACCTGTGGGTGCCTCTGTAGAGGGTGAGCTGTGTTGACTGCCTATTCAGCTAGGGGGTCAACTCATGTGCCATGAAGATATTATTCATCAGATGCAAGTATGTCGAAGATAGTATTGGTTCTACTTGGGCATTTTATGCCTCCAGCACAAAATTTTGTAAACGAAATTTTCGCACCCCTGCATGGGTTAATAATGTAATAAGTCTGCATGGATCATAGTTAGGTCAGGTACCTTGGGATGTTTTCATTGGGAGAGTTCTTTTCACCGAGGGTTTTTTATCCTCAGGTTGTCAACTGGGCTTTTCAGCCTGGTTGATTTCCCATNTTAATTAATTAAATTTTAATAATTTAATTAATTAAATGTTTTTGAGAAAATATTGTAAAAACTGGGTCTCTGGGCTTTTGATAGGGGTATTTGTGCTCAAAAGAAATGGAATGGCACCCCCTACACCCATAGACCAAGTTTCAGCTCAGTCGAACAAAGTTTGCTATGCATTTGTCAACCCGGAGTCAAAGTCAGTCAAAATAACAATTTTAATTGCTAAGTCATTTTTGTAAATTTTGTAAAAAAGAGTTAGTGGGTGATTTTGAAGATGGAAAAGAGCAAGATTAGACTGTACCTAACCCTCCCAACCTTTTCCAACCTATTCTAACCCCTTACCCACCTTCTACACTCAAAATTCATGGCCCCCTAGGGGAAGTGACGTTTTTCCTTGGTGGAGGTTGTTGTGACTTATTTGGGGCCCCCTCTCATAAGTTATGACTCCCTTTGACCCCTACATCACCTCTTAGGATGATCCCACTCCTTTTTTCTCATTAATCCCCCTCCATTTCTTCATTTTCACCATTTTTTTGCCCCCTCTAAGAGGAGTTACGCCCCCCCTCTTCTAGAAACTCCACAAATGATTTTTTAAAAATTATTTGAGACCTCTCACCTTCCTTGGCATAAATCCCAAGGCCTCCCACACCTCTTTGCTTGATCCCAACACCTCCTACATTTTTCTACACCCTAGATCTAGCTTTCAAACCCTAGATGGTGTGCCCTAGCCTTGAGATCTACTCTTATGCTTGGTGGTGGACACTTGGAATTGATCCAAGAGAGGTAGGTTTGTCTCTTCAAGTATAAATAGATCCCTCTCCTCACTCCCAATTCACCAATCTTTGAGCTATTGTTATTATGTTGAAATCTCTCTTCACTTCCACTATCTTGCTCTTGCCATCTTGCCATTTCACTCATTGCTCTTGAGAGTTTGGAGCAAGTATTTGTTCAACACTCTCACATTTTGGAATAAAAAAACTTTGGAGGATTTTGAAGACATCTAAGAGTATTCTAGTTTTCTTCTTACACATGAGGTGATTTTGTATTGTTCATGTTTTATGTATGGTTGGAGTAGATCTATGGTAAAGTATTTTACTAGAGTAGGTTAGCAAAGAGTATTCTTGCTAGTTTATGCTTATTGGATAGCCTAGGGTTTGAAGATTTCACATTCTTAGTCTTTTCAATATTGCTATCTATTTTCATGCTTCACATATTGCTTTGAGTCTTGCAGGTTGCTTCAAAGGATTTATTGGGATAGCATCAAGAGGAGCCTACCCTTAAACCCTTCTCACACTCCTTCCTTTCTTGTTCCATTTATTTTCTGTTTCATTTCCATTTGTATTTCAGTTTCTAACACTCATAGATAGGTCAAGAATATCAACTTTTTATTGCAGATTTTTTTTATGTAAAAAATTTCTGTGTAAAAACAGAAATTTTTTGACATTTTGGGTGTGTTTTGCAGCATTTCCAGCAAGCTTTTGCTTGTTGTTTTTTGCAGGTTCTTACCAGTAAGAGGAGGAAACGCTGCCCAAATCTATCTAGAAGACTTCCCCAAGAATCCCTCTTGGTTGGGTAACATTTTCCTAACCTTTTTCCTTGTAAATCCAAGTTTTCTTTCATTATTTCATTGATTCTTTGGTCTATAATCATAAGCTAACATAATAAGGCAAGGTTAGTTTATTTTTCAGTTTTTTGGGCTAGATTAGTTTAATCTTTGCAAGTTTATTCTTTATTCATTTAGTTGTTGGTCCCTCTTGTCCAATAGACAAGTTTGTGTGGCCTTTCATTTTAATAATTTGTTCTTAGATTAAACAACCCTCTTTGGCCAACAATGATAGGCTTGCCTCCACCTTGGCCATTGTAAGTGGTTTCATTCTTTTCAAGTTTTATTTCATTTTTAATAAGCTAATGTGCCTACACCTTGAGAGAGTAATCCCCAAAATCGCTAGGCCTAAGGGAAACTTATCTTCTTTTGATGTCTATATGCTTATTGGTTAAAATATTCTAGATAGTCATCACATCTAAGTTTCATTTTTTCAAGTTATTTCATTTCATATGCTTATGCTCATATTGCTACATGGTTTAATGATTTAGGATTTTACTTAAGTGTCAAATCTATTAGTTTTTCTAAATCATTTTTATCTTTTACATTTCTAAGCATATGTGATCTAGTTCATGGTTTAAGATCTCATTTATCAACTTGTTAAATCTTTACTTTTCAAGCACATATCTTTTACTTGGGTTTAACACATAACATATGTTGATGAATGGTTAATCTTTAACTCTCATTTCCACTTTCATAAGGCAAGTTGTTCTTGCCCTTTCCTTTTTGCAATTACATGTTAATGATGATGAATGGAGTGATGTGTAAATGTTGGTTATCTTTTAAGTTTTATTTTCCATTCATGTTATCTCATTTCATGGTTTGAAACATTACATATCACACTTTACTTTCAAGTGCACATGTGGAATGGTTAATGAATAAATGGTACATCTCTTGCAACTTCTCATTTATGTGTTGATATGTTAATGATCATTTAATTTACCTCTTGCAAACACATTTTTACCAACATTTTCAATTCGTCCATGCGCTAAAAAGTGAAATTTTAAGTGTCTAAAATACTCCTAAAAGCAACCCAACACACCTAAAGACCCACCCGCGGGTCATAATAACACTTAGACAACTTTTAGGGGCTTTATTCATCCATCTCCACCATCTAAAACGGGTTTGAGGGACACCCAGGGGGAAGTGGCGGGGGACCGTCCCGTGATCCTCAAGGGGATCCTTTATGGGAGAACTCTTACTGTCAGGGCTGACCTGGGAAGCTAGGGTGGGCCTCGTTGCCTTACTATCTTGAGCACCCGGCAGTCATTTGGCCAAGGGGGGAGGAAGTTCAAAGCACCAACATAGTTTAGGGGGAGGGAAAATAAAATTTATCTAACTTTTAAACAACTCCTTAAACATCTAGTTGCATAGACCATTTTTGTGTGTTTGGGGGGACTTAGATGTATGCTTAGAACACACATTGATGATTGCTTCATGCTTTTAATTTCACATTGCAACTATATGGTTTATGTCTCTCATGTTTTTTATGATCATATGAGTTAAACATTGAATATCTTTTGGTTCATTTGCTTTATGGTGTGATTCAAGAAGGGGTTGAGTATCCCACTTGGGGAGGCATCACCTTCTTGAATCTTGAGTGTTTTTTGTGGTTGCCAGTGAAAGCAATCCAATAGAGTAAGTGCTATTGGGGCATGCTTGGCTCATGTGTTGATCTCACTTACCTTTCCTTGTATCTTTGTATTTATTGTATCTTATGTAATCATTGTATTATCTTATTCTTTTGTAAGTAATTGTAATCATTGGTTTGGGGTAGTTTAACTTATTTCATTTGTAAACACTTGGTAATAAACCACCCTCAAACTTAGTTGACCTTGTTGCCGTCCTAATACACACTTGCTAGCGTGAGCTAAGTCCAACTCACTTAGTGTGTCCTTGGAGACACAATGTCTAGGTTCCAAGTCCACACTGTCACCTTGACTGGAACCTCTTCCTTCTAGGCTTACTCCTAGGGAAGCCAAGGGGGGTTGTCCCTAGTTACTAGATTA
>JASDQU010224054.1:4803-22393 GCA_032191745.1 Picea mariana | reverse complement strand
TAAAAAGGAAGGAAAAGTAGGGATTTTCTTCTTTCTTTTGCGTGTGGGTTTTTCCTCAGTGATGGGGCAGGGAGGGTTATCAGGTTTATCTGCTTCAGAATCATCACTAAGGATATGAACAGTAGGGGTAGATGATTCTGGTAAATTGTGGGGCGAACTTGGTATGGTGGAAGGAATTGGATCAATTGGATTTGTAGGGGGATTAATAGGTATTTCCAGAGGGTCAGGAAGGTTTTTTGGTTGCTCTTCATGAGGGTTTTTAGGATGTTCAGCAGCTTCCTGAGGGTTTATGGGTGGAATTTTTAGGAGGGGGTTTTGTTGGGAAAAACCCTTTTGGATGAGAATTTGAACGAGGCGGTGATGGGTGAGGGAAAGGATGGGATTTTTAGCCTATTTACAATAATGCGACATGTTTCTAAGACATCCAAGTAGATAGTAAGGAATATTGACCAGTCTAGCATGTCGTAAATGAGATAACAAGACAAAGTCAGACTGGTAAATTACCTGGTATCGGCCTTCACAGGTAAGGTAGTTCTTGAGAAACTCTGCAACTTTCGGCCAAGGAGGCGGTAACGAGCTAAGTTGAACACTTGGCCTTTAGGCTCAACTTGTTCTTTTGGAAAGAGAAAATCCTACTGGGCATTAAGGATAATGTGTTTGCGACTGAACCAGCGAATGCCAGTGACGGGAAGACCCGAAACGTATGATATATCATCCTCTATGACTGGAATCCTAACCCCTTGAACAATAGAATGGTCTTGTTGAAGATTTCGAGCAAATTGAAGAACATGTTGTTGATCAAATCCCTGGAGCCTTTGAAAATAACCCAGCCAACCTGCCTGCTGAAAGATTTGGTAGACTTCTGGATACAATTCTAGCAGGGTTGTCATGGTGGGTTCGTATCTTATAACAAGACCTCCCATATCTATTCAAATCAGTAGAATGCACAGTCAGAGAGTCAAGTAACCGCACCTGGATAGAGTAAGCTTTGCGGATTGAAGGCATGCAAATGATGGTGGAAAAAAAAATGAAATGATGGGTAAAAAGGAGTGACGGTAGTCTGTTCGTGTGAAATGATGGCATCATGTTTTGATATTTCTCCCCCCCCAACTATGGATAAAAATAATGACTTTAGGTGAATGATAATAATGAATCGGTATTTTCTCATCAGCCATAGTTCAATTGAATTTACATATAAAGTTTACATACTGTATCTTTACCTTTGATTCGTACTTCAAAAAATATAGTGCCTGACCATAATAGATCTACAGTAACCATGGGAGAGACTTTGGATTTATGAGAGAAATTGTATCAAGGGTTTGTTTAATCATGGGAGAAAGTAGTGAAAGGATAGAATATAGTATGAAAATAGGAGAAGTGAGAGTGAAAGAGCTGAAAAAGATGTTTTTATTAAGAGGAAATGCTGAAAAAGTGGTGTTTCAGCAACAGGAAAAGAATGGAAGAATGTTTGTTGAAGAGTGATGTTTTAACAATGGAAAATACTGTTGAAGAAATGGTGTTTCATCATCGGGGAAAATGGGAAAAATGTTGTTGAACAGTGGTGTTTCAGCAATGGGAAAAATGAGGAAAATGTTGTTGATCAGTGGTGTTTCAGCAATGGGAAAAATGAGGAAAATCTTGCTGAACAATGGTGTTTCAGCAATGGGGAAAATGAGGAAAATGTTGTTGATTAGTGGTGTTTCAGCAATGAGGAAAATGTTGCAAAACAGTGGTGTTTCAGCAATGGCAAAAATGAGGAAAATGTTGTTGAACAGTGGTGTTTCAGCAATGGGGAAAATGAGGAAAATGTTGTTGAACAGTGGTGTTTCAGCAATGGAAAAAATGAGGAAAATGTTTTTGAACAATGGTGTTTTAGCAATGGAAAAATGGGGAAAGGGAATGGAAAGGAAAGAAAATAAAGAAGGATGAATGATGGGGATGTTGAATGGGAAGTGAGGATGAATGGATTGAAGAAAGAGGGAGCAATGCTTCACAAAATGAAGCTTGGATCTGCTTGTAGTAAGATTGTCCTTTCTTGGTAGGCCTGAGAATCTGCAAAAGAATCAATTATAACATACCATTCCTTGACAGGGATTATCAGTAAAAGAAATTTAATCTAATACTAAAGAAATTAAATTCAGAAAAATTAATTGCAATGAGGGGTAGGAGGCTCCTCTAAAAAGAGATAATGTGAATCTGCCACATATGTGGCCTTAAAATCTTCTTTGGAAATGGGGCGCTGGTACAGACAAAGTCGATGACCATTCACTAATAACGGTGTTTTAGAGTCATCAATTATGAGGAGCCTTACTATTCCATTGGGGAAAACAGTGTCCACTTTGTAAGGTCCTAGCCATCTTGTACATAGTTTCCCTTGAAATTCTTTAAACCGAGAATCATACAGAAAATCCCAATTACCTTTTTGGAATTGCTTATGCTTGATGGTTTTATCATTCCATTTTGTTCTTTGTTGTTGAATCATAGTTGTCTGATGAATGGCATCTAGTCTTTTTTCATCCAATTCATTAAGCTACTGAAACCTGGTTGTTTGTGCATCAGTCAAATCAAGGTTATCAGCTAAAGCAGTGCTTAAGGTTTTGATTTCAAATTCCACAGGAAAGACAACACTTTTTCCATAAACTAATTCATAGGGGGAGAATCCTGTAGTATTTCTCCAGGTAGTTCTGTAAGCCCATAATGCTTTAGGGAGCCTTTGAGACCAATCCTTTATGTTTCCTTCACTGTTTTTGTGAGAATGGCTTCTATTGCTTTATTTGTGCTTTCCACCTGTCCATTGGCTTGGGGTTGGTATGGTGTAGTCATTCTATGATGAATATGATATTTTTGAAGGATGGATTTAAAACCATGAGAAGTGAAAGGAGGTCCTCCATATGTGACTAATTCTCTAGGTACTCCAAATCTGATAATGATATCTTTAAATAAAAAAACTAGAATAGCTTCTTCAGTAGCTCTATGGAGTGTTTTAGCCTCCACCCATTTAGTCATATAATCTATGCATACCACTATATAAACTTTTTGATTGGATGGAGGGTTAATGGGTCCTACAAAGTCTAAGGCCCATCTTTCAAATGGTTCGAGTACTACCCAGGGATTTAATGGCATTTCATCTCTATGATTAGGTTGACCCATTCTTTGACAACTATCACAGGCCCAAACATATTTCTTTGCATCTTTAAAAAGTGAGGGCCAATAATAACCCAACCTGAGAATTTTATGTGTTGTTCTCTTATCAACAAAATGTCCTCCACAAGGGCCATCATGACAAGCTTTTAGTAAATCAAAAACCTCATCTTCTCTAATGCATCTTCGGATTTCTTGATCAAGTCCTATGTGGAAAAGACACCCACTTATCCAGCTATACTGAGCACTTTGTTGAATGATTCTTCTTTTCTCTCGGTGGGATAGGTGTGGTGGTAACTTCCCTGCAACCAAGTAGTTAGCGATGTTTGCATACCATGGTGAGTGAGCAGATACTGCAAATAGATATTCATTAGGAAAGGAATCATCTATTGGAGTATTATCATCAGGTGTTAACCGAGAAAGGAAATCAGCAACTACATTTTCTTTTTCTAGTCTATCTACAATTGTAATATCAAATTCTTGTAATAATAGTAACCATCTGGTGACTCGAGCATTTGTGACAGATTTGTTTATTAAATATTTGATAGTTGAGTGATCAGTATGGACAAAAGTAGAATAGCTAGTGATGTAATGTCGAAATTTATTAATAGCATAGATAACTGCTAAAAAGTCCTCGGTAACTGTATAGTTAAGTTCAGCAAGACTCATATTCTTGCTAATGAAGTAAATAGCATAAGGGAGATGATTTTCTTCTTGTCCCAAGATAGCTCCTATTGCAATATCTGAAGCATCAGAGGATATATGAAAGAGAAATGTCCAATCAGGTCCTCTTAGAATAGGAGTTGTAGATAACTGATGTTTGAGTGTATCAAATGCTTCCTGGCAAAGATTAGTCCACTTGAATTCATCATTTTTCATAAGTAACACAAACAAAGGAGAAGCTATTTTGGAAAAAAAATTGATAAATCTTCTATAGTATCCAACATGTCCTAAGAAACTTCTCACATCTGTTTGGGTTTTGGGAATAGGAAGGTCTTTAATGACTTGTATCTTGGATGGATCCACCTGAATTCCTTGAGATGAAATAAAATGTCCAAGTACTACTCCTTCACTCATCATCATATGTTATTTTTCTATGCTTAAGGAGAGGTGGGCTTGTATACATTGTTTAAGTACTTTCTCAAGGTTTTCTAGTGCTTCCTCAAAAGAGACACCATAAGGGGTAAAATCATCCATAAAAAATTTCATAGAGTCATTAATCATATCAGAAAAGATTCCTATAACTGCTCTTTGAAAGGTTGTTGGTGCATTA
The DNA here is from genome assembly GCA_032191745.1 of Picea mariana. Lineage (NCBI taxonomy): Eukaryota > Viridiplantae > Streptophyta > Pinopsida > Pinales > Pinaceae > Picea > Picea mariana. The sequence continues at coordinate 17,979 of JASDQU010224054.1, read as the reverse complement.
CATAGTCCAAATGGGAGGACTCTATAAGAAAAAATTCCCCAGGGGCTAGTAAAAGTGGTCTTATCTTGGTCTTGGGGTGCAATTTTGATCTAGTTATACCCACTGAAACCATCTAAGAAAGAGAAGAATTTCTTCCCTGACAAACTATCTAACACCTTATCAATGAATGGTAACGAAAAGTGATCTTTTTGAGTGGCTTTATTTAAGGCTCTATAATCTACACACACTCTCCATTTCCCGTTTTTCTTAGAAACTATTACCAATGGGGAAACCCATTCACTGTCTGATATAGGATATATAAACCCTGCATTAAGCAATTTTTGAAGTTCCTCTTTAAGAATTTCTCTTAAATTAGGGTTCATTCGTCGTTGAGATTGGTAGATCAGTCGACAGTCTTCCTTGATATAGATATAATGAGTACATAATTCAGGAGAGATTCCCTTCATATCTGTATAGTCCCATGCGAATGCTTCCTTATGTTCAAGAAGTAACTTCATTAATTGTTGTGTTTCAGCAACTGTCAAGTTGGGGTTTATATTCAGTGTTTTTCCAGGTTCAATTTCTACTGGTATACTTTTAAAAGAGATGGTAGCAGATGTTTGAGGTAGGTCTTCAGAGTTAAGGTTTTCCTGGGTATCTGACTCCAAAAGTGTCGCTAGTTGATTATGTGTTTTTGAAGTCATAGAGGAGGGTTCACAAATAAACTTATTAATTATTTCATTCTACGTGGCATCTTTAAGGCTTAAGGCTTGTCCGATAGTCAAGATAGGTTGAGTAGTTTGATCATCAAAGTCCACCCATAAGGAATTGTCATTATTAATAAAGGGTGTAGAGTGAGGGTAGAGAGTAAGTTTTTTGGTCTCATATCCATTGGAAATTTTCATTGAACCAGATCTACAGCTGATAAAGGCATTTGTTGTGGCTAGCCAAGGCCTGCCCAAAATTAGAGGGTGACCCCGCAACTTTGTTTTAGGTTGTAATACCACAAAGTCAACTGGATAATTCCAGGACTCAATTGAGATGATTAGGTCTTCAATGACTCCTTCTGATTTGATTGTAGAACGGTCAACTAATTCTAGAATGGTTGGGGTATCTCTGATTTCATCCTTCAGTTGTAATAGTTGTGAAGTTTCAAGAGTCATAATATTGATAGCAGTGCCTAAGTCTACCAGAACTCGAGGAATTATTGTTTTTCCAATTTGCACTATGACGGTAGGATGGTCGGGATCACCATATTTAACTGGAGGAGCTTTACCCGACATTAGTGCAGAAAAATCACCCATGACATGAACTGTGAGGGGATATTTAATTTTCCTACCGAGTTTCTTAACACAAATGTCTTGCATAGTTTTGGCATAAATTGGTACATCTCTTAGTGCTTGTAATAGTGGAATTTTGACATAGAGATTTTGTAATTCCCCTAGAAGATTGAAAGCAGGTGGCTCAGGCGTTTTAGTCAAAGCTAAACGCTCAGGGAATGGTGGTTCTGTTGTTTCAGCAACAGTGTTTGAGGATGGTTGTACCTCTTCAAGTACATCGTGCTTTTTTATTTCTTCTTTATTGGAATCAGAAGAGGTAACATCATCAATGATAGGTTCTACTATTTTCCCAGGTCGTAAATGAATATCATTGTATTGTGCAGGGAAAAGAGAAAGTATAGGTTGGTTTTGAATATCAATGCACTGCACAACCTTATTATTGGGGTTAGGGTTAGGTTGTATAGGTAGTTGGGCCCTCATCATTTGATTATTCAGTGGAGTACCTGATGGTAAAGAGAGTGGTTGTTGAACTTGTGATTGAAATTAAGGAAATTGATTTGGGAATGAGGGTTGTTGACCTCTCCAATTTGGATTCCATTGGTTAAGGTAAGGTTGTTGTTGTGAAGGCCAAGGTGTCCATATTGTTGGGTCTACAAAGGGAGGGTTTGTTTGTTGCATGGGTGGGTAATTCATTTGATTGAAGGGAGGGTAATTTGCTTGACTAAAAGAAGGATAATTATTCCAACAATTAGAAGATGTAAATGGCATATTAGGATTCATACCTTGTCCTCATGGTTGCCATTGCCTTCTCTGTGTCAACAGATAGACAGCTTCAGCTTCTTCATCGGTTGGTTGTAATGCTACTTTGATTCCTGGTAAAGAAGGACATTGTTGAGTTTCATGATCCTTATCACAAATGGTGCAAATTGGATTTTTTTCCAATGGGCATTCCCTTCGTGGGTGCTTATCTCTGCATTTGGAACAAAAAATGGACAGAGTTGCTTCTGCTTTGGCTTGTTTCTTTGGAATCTGCAAGGTGTCAATTTGTGAAGCAAAAGAGCTTAACATTTCAGTTTTAAATTCCTCAAGTAGATTACCTATTTCGGCTCTTGTTGCTCCTCCACTGGCTGATTTTTGAACTCTTGAAAATGTCGTATCCATGTTGTTTGATCTATTCCTTGCAGCTCCTCTTGAACATCTTTTACAGAGGTTAACAATTTCATCATGTGATTCTTTAGATATGTCCCCTTTTCCCAGTATGTTCAGCATATATAGACAATCATACCTTACTCCTTTTAATAATATTGTTTTAAGAATATCTTTACTTACATCGGGGTGACTAGATCTTTGTAGATTATACTGTAGCCTTTCCACAAAGTCCTCCAGATTTTCATCCTCTTTCTGTATCATCTTGAATAATTCCTCTCTTTTTTCTCTTGTTTGGCAATAGTCTTGATATTTGTGCAGAAATTTTTGTTTCATCTGATCCCATGTTGTGATTACATGACCTCCAAGACTCATGAACCATCTTAATGCATTTCCCTTTAATGTTGTTGGGAATAGTTTTAATTTTTTAGCATTGGAAATGTAATCATAACTTCTGCATAATATGTCAAACTCGAAAAGGAATTCATCAAGATCTTCAGAAGATAAACCATGAAAGTTGGGTAAAGCTGAAAGTGGAATATTCTTCATGGGAGCTACTGCTCTAGGAAGATCACCAATAGGAAATCCTAAGGTAGAAAAAGAGTTTTCATCGTTTACCTCTACTTAAAGACCTGTCTGTTCTTCATGGTGCAGTTCTTCATTATATCCATCCATGGTTTCTTATGTTTGTTCCCCTACTACACTTACTCGATCCTCAATGTCATCTGTTGATTTTTCAACTGACTCTGTTTCAAAGTTCGCTTGAAAAGAAGGTTGAGGCTTTGGTTTTCGAGAGCTTGGTCGTTGAGAAACAACAGATTCAGATTTTGATATAATCTGGTCGATGAAAGTCTTTCTTCCTGCTCTTCCTCTGCCCCTGCCACTTGTAGGGTCAGTTTCCTTGGGGGGTCCGCATCCTCTCATGTAATCTTTACATCTAAAAGAAAAACGTAAATGCTTTTGAAATCTATAATTGTCTTCCCTGGCAACAACGCCAAAATGTTGGTCACTATAATTGCTTATTAATTAAAACAATCAAGTGTCACATAAATTGTCAACCCAGGGAAGTCTGTTTATTTCAAAGGCAATCACACACTGTATATGTTCAATCTCAAAAGAAATCCAAAAAGTTACACTAATCACACCTTGCCTTGAAAAGACTAAATTTCTACCTTGAATTATAGTGAAAGCAATCTATCTATTGCAGAGTTTTAAGATTCAAAAGGAAATAATTATCAAAAGAATCCTGGATTACATTAAGAAATAGAAACCTAGGAAAAATGAACCTTTCAGCACACTGCAAAGAAGACTAACTATTCTATAACAAAGAACATGACCCTATTCCCCAAAGCAGGAATCTTCAACACCTGTATTTGACTATCACACTTTCATAAACTCATTCTGCAAACAGAATTACCAATCAAAATGATTAACAAGTACTGAAGGCTAACTATTATGTAACAGAGAACAGGGCCCTATTCCCCAAAGTAGGAATCTTCAACACATGTCTCTGACTATCACACTTTCATAAACTCATTCTGCAAACAGAATTACCAATCAAAATGATTATCAATTACCTAGGAATGAATTTTATGAAAACGATGTAACAATCAGTGGAAATAGAGTTTCAACAAAGCAGATTTTTAACAAGGTATAGATAAAAATAATACTAACACACTACAAAAACTAATGGGTGAATATTGTGAAGAAGGTGGACCCCTTCCTTCTCACAAGATTCCCCAGAAATAAAAGAGATTAAGAAGTAATGCTCAGAATGATCTTTTATTCATCTATCAAATATGACAAGTTACAATATCCAAAGTGAACACGCTCCTTCTCTGTGATTCGCTTCTAGATAAGCCTTTTGTAATCCCCCTCTAATGTTGATTTCTCCACTATTTAAGGAGGAGAATCATCTTAATACAATTAAGCATAAAATTACATGTGCACATACAAATCCTATTCTTAGTCTAATCTAATCTTCTATGTTGGAATAGGATATTCCGATATCCCGTAGCAAAATGTTGTTATAGTAATTGGAATAGTGTTGGCTTGAGGTGCAACTGTTGTGGCCGGTGTAACAGCTTATTTATTTATATTTTTTTGTTACTGTTGTTTGTAAAATACTGTTCAACATCGCAAATCACAGACTGTTTCAGCAACGGGATTTGCATCCTGTTTGACTGTTTCAACAACGTGGTCTCAAGCAGCAACGATGGTTGTAATGGTGTTGGCTTAAGGTACGGTTGTTGCGGCAAGTGTAACAACTCCTTCTTGTTACTACTGTATGTGAAATGTTGTTTCGGCATCGCAAATCACGGACTGTTTCAGCAACGGGATTTGCGTACTGTTGACTGTTTCAGCAACGTGGTCTTCAAGTAACAACAGTATATTAACTGCAGTTCAAAATGTTTCAGCAACTATATATTTCTGATTAATGGCTAAGTATGAGAGTAATGTAAAATTACATGTAAAACAAATTAAACATATAGCAAAGAGAAGAAACATTATATACCTTTGGAGAAGTAGGTTAAGGTGATAATGTAGGATTAAATATGAGTGGGAAAATTATGTAACGATAGAAAAAAGTATGAGCAAAAAGGTACATTATAGGGTCCTAACAACCACGTTCGAGCTTGTTGCGTCTCTGATTTAGGTAATAGTTTCTCCTCCTACGTGCCTGTTAGACTCTCAAGCAACATCATGGGAGGATTAGCTGTGAGATATGAACCCACAACTCTGGACATTTTGTTGCTACACCCAGAGGCCTACCAAATATTTCTCCAGGCTGGTTGGATATCGTATTTTAAAAAGTTGAAGGGGTTTAATGAGAATGAGGTATTGGAGTTTAGTCAAAATCTTACCGAAGGGTATTCAATGGTGAATGGGGTAAGGATTCCAGTATCAAAAGAAAGAATTGCTGCTGTAACAGGGTTGCCAAGAACAGAAGACCGATGGTTTAACAGAAAAACACATCTTCCGGATGCACATAAGGGTTTCCTCATCAACACTGAGCAAGTTCAGACTTACCAGAGCCATGGGGGAAAGTCACATAATTTCTTAAAAGGTACATTACCTACGAAGGCCGATACCAAGTTGTTTATTTTTTTTATTTCATCTTATTATCACATCTGCGACATCAGAAATTCATAAACATTCCTTATTTTCTCCTCCATTCATTGCATAACATGGCTCATTTTGTAAAAAAATCCAAGAACCCCAAGAACTGTGTTTCTAATCACAGACTTATAGGCCTATTAATTCGCAGAGGTTTGGGCATTTCCAATGACCCATTACCTGTTGTAATAGACCAGGCACCAGTCCTTGAAAACACAACCCATGGACCTCTTCCTAAGCCTCTGCTCTCGGCTGTAACAACAGTCCAAACCCCTATTGTTGTTGTCTATAAGATGACTCAGAAAAGAAACCGCATAACCTGAAGCCATCCTGGCACCAGCCAAACAAGCCTCAAAAAAATTGCATTGTAACAGCCTGTAGCTATGGTCGAACAAACAAATGAACAACCAACCACTCGATCAAAACATGTGTCACAACACTTGGCTACAACACCTATCATTGAAAACCTACCCCCTGCCTCTGACAAGAAAACCCCTGCTCCTATCTCTAGATCACCGAGAAAGAGAACAAGGTCAGCACAGTCCATTGCGACACCTATCATTGACAAACTACCCCTTGTCTCTAAAAAGAACACCCCTATTCCTATCACTGCATTACCTAAAAAGCAAGCAAGATTAGCATGGTCCACTGTAACATCAAGTCTGCTTAGCTCCTCTATTGTTGCACCGACATTCACATAGAACCCTCCTACTGCTACAATAGCCGATCAAGCGCCTACTATCATTACCAGTGCATTTTCTCAGAAAAGAAAACGATCATTCAAGGGAAAACCTCGGAGAGCCCTTGATCAAATTGGATCAATAGCAAATCAGAGCCCTCTGGCTGTTGTGACAGAGAATTCTACAGAGGTATGAATACCAGGTTTTACTTTATGCACAAAACTTCAGGAAACTATTCTCTCATTTCAAAATGAATGTACTCAATTTGCAACAGAATCATCGGCTCTGCCTGATGATTTTGTGCATCACACGTCCATTGATGATGTCCAGATTATTGCAGACCCCAATATACCAAAATATCCTCCTTGTGTGGTTGAGGAAGAATGCCCCGTTCCTCCTCCAACAACGAAGAAGAAAACCCCTGCTTTTGTTTCTATTTTACCCAGGAGAAGAACCAGGTCCACCAGGTCTGTCGAAGTTGCAATTGGATGGCAAGATGTGGAGCAGACTATTCCTATTCTTCGTCCACTATCCTCTATGGTTGATGTAGGGACAGTTCCACAAGAACCAACTGCCCATGTCAAGACTGCTTCACAAGAACCAGTCCTGACAGACACAACTGTTACACAAGAACCAGTTGTCTAGATCGATACTGTTACACCAGAACCAACTGCTCCACAGAGGATTGTCCCACCAGAGCTAGTAAAACCAGAACCAACTGTCCATGTCGAGACTGTTCCACAAGAACCAGTCCTAACAGACACAGTTGTTACACAAGAACCAATTGTCCATGTCGAGACTATTCCACAAGAACCAGTCCTTACAGAGACAACTGTTACACAAGAACCAGCTACACAACATGTTGAGGATGTGCCACTGGCCCAATTATTTGCCCAAATAGAGCAAAAGATCAAGAATACAGAAAATTCTAGAATCACTGCACTAATAAAAGAGAATGATAACCTCAAAGCGAAGTTAAATACCCTGAAACAAGAGGTGTAGGCTGCTCGATAGAAGAATCCAGAAGGATAACCTTGGACATCCTAGCACTGACAAAAGTTGTTATGGACAGAAACAAAGAACTCATGTGCTTTGAGTGCGGAAACATTTACTTTGAGGCAGGATATGAGGTAGTCAAAGTTCCAGTCGCTAAAGGACCAGCCACTGTCTCAGTCAAGACTGAACATGAACTTACTGCTACACAAAAACCAATAAAACAGGTTCCAGTTGCTAAAGGACTAGAAACTGTCTCAGTCAAGACTGAACATGAACTTACTTCTACACAAAAATCAGTAAAACAGAGGAGATCCCAGCGTCATAAAACAGTTGTTAGTATACTAGAAGCTTGCAAACAAGAACCTCTGTTTCCTTCAAGAGTTGTTACTCGAGCAACTCAAACTGATTTTGTTCTCAGAGATAAAGAAACTCAGACAGATCGTTGATGCAATAGATTTTCTTTTGGACACAACATTTTTCAATACCAGCACTTAGCAATTTTGCACTAGAGGAGATAGTTGTCTACTTCAGCTACAAAGTAAGGTTTGAATGTGTTTTGCATGAGGACATGCAATGTCTTCAGTTGGGGGGCATGTTAGGACCCAGAAATGTCCCTTTTTCACTACATCTTTTTCCCATTCAACCTTCTCATTCCTAAGCTAAATGACTAATACAATGAGTACTAAGACCCTTTTTCCCAAGGTATGAACTATTCATCTCGCTTTTATATTTTCGTTTACTTAGCATGTTTGATTGGTGACGTTCACATATTTTACCCATGAAATGATTTAACTAATGATCAAACTTCTTAGAACAACCCACTTCGAGAAACTCGTTGTTGCTACAGCTATGCGCCAATCTTGGAAGATGTTACATGACTGTTGCAACGAATTCCACCAATCCTAGAAGCTGTTACACGACTACTGCAACAGAAGCCTGCCAATCCTGGAAGCTATTACACGACTACTGCAACAGAAGCCCGTCAATCCTGGAAGCTGTTACAATAGATGCCACCAATCATGTTGTTATACGACTACTGCAAAACCTGCTGATTAGATATGCTGGCTCACGATGTTGATCAAGGAGAGTTCTAGATTTTGTATTAATGATATCTAACGAACATATTGAGAATTGGGGATTCTCAAGACTGTTCTGTTTATGTTCTACTGAATGACTCTGACTTTAAATAACAGATCTTTTGTAATGAAAAATAGTTTTTTTTACTGGAGAAAGAAAAGTAACGCTTATTGTACACAGACATTTTTGGCAATTGAATGAAAGAGTGGATTGAATTTCTTTAGCAGACTGTAACCTATTTCTTTGAGCGGATTCAATGAGAAGGAAAGGGCCCACCTTTCTCACCGATTCCCCTCTATTTTGAATTCTAGATTAGTTGTTTTAAATGCAAATGATTTAACTGTTAGACATTTCTAGAATACAATTGTTGTTACAGTTTAGTTCCTTCTTGTTAAATGCGCATAAACGTGTCTCATGAGAATTAGGAGTCGATTGCTGAACATTGCTAGAGAACTGCTTTCCCTTTTTCTGCATTAGGTTAAAATCTTGTTTCCGAGAAATAAAAGTGTGAAGTACCTTCTTGCAATAAGTAGATTTCCTTTCTGCAAATAGTATAGAATTTCTTGTTGCAAAAGTAAATTAGAAAGTTAGATTAGAGTAGGCAATCCAGAGTTTTTATATATTCATCAGTTTAGATTGCAATTATGATTTCAAATCTGTAGAACTCCAGCTGTATCAGCACAACTGTGTTAGTGATAATGTTTGTTTTTTTTTAACTTCCCTACTACAATTAGATTAGAGATGCTTTCATAATCTAGCATAGACTGTGCGCAATTATCTTGAAATAATAGACTTCCATGGGTTGACAATTTATATTGAACACTTTGATTTTCTATTCATTTAGACAATTAAAGTGCCCAACAGTAGCCTTTGTCAAAATGACCACATCATCAACAAAAAGGATATGTAAGATTTTTATAGATGTGGAAATAGTTATACCTGTCAATTTCCCCGCACTTTGACTTTCTTTCAACAGAAGGCTCAATCCTTCCATAACTAAAATGAAGAGCAAAGGTGATAAGGGGCAGCCTTGACACAGTCCCCTACAACTCTTGAAGAAATCAGTAGCTTCTCCATTTATCAATACTGAGTATGAGGTGGAGATGACACAACTCATAATCCAGTTGGTCATATTAATTCCCATACCAATTTGAAGGAGGAGTAATCTCAACAAGTCTCAGTTGACATAGTCATATGCTTTCTGAAGATCTAGCTTTAAGACCAATGACTTGATGTTCTTCTTTTTTATGCTATGGATACACTCATGTACTGTACCTATGGCATCCTGTATCTGTCTCCCCTGTAGGAAACCCAACTGCTCCTCCGATAGAGATCTAGAGAGAAAAGGTTTAATATGATCTGCAATAATCTTTGAGATAATTTTATAGCTTAGATTATAGATTGAGATCGGTCGAAAATCTCTGAAGAGATGTGGATTGTTTACTTTAGGAATCATGGTGATAAAAGTGGAGTTTAAAGCTCCTGTAATAAATCCTTTTTTTCTAGACTCCTCCACCATTTCAAGCAGATCCTCCCCAACAATGTCAAAGAACTCCTTGAAGAACTCGATTGTCCAGCCATCCAGGCCCGGACTTTTATCAACTTTAAACTTTGATAAAACTTTTTGCAGTTCCTTCAGGTCAACCGGTTTGTATAAAGCCTCTGCTTCCAAATCATTCATCATCTCTTTAATCAATGCAATAACCTTGACTTGATCTGTAATCGGTGGTCCCAATGGATCTTTATAAAAGTCTTTAAAGTGGTTAAAGGAAACTTTTTTTAAATTTTTCTATCCACTGTGAGTTTGGCCCTCCTCATCTTTTAACTCCCATAGAAATTTACTATTCCTCTTGTAACTCGCGAAATTATGGAAAAATTGTGTGTTTTGGTCTCTGTTGAGTAACCAAATGGCACGACTACGTTGATGCCACTGTTCCTCTGTTTCATGTAGGATTTTATTTCTTTCTTGTTCTGGTATCTTTTAGGACTGATCACCAAAATTATTACTAATGTCATCCGTCATATTTTGAATTCTGGAGGATATTTCCTTTTCCAATTCACAGAGCCTATAATTTTTCTGAATCCTTTGTTCCTTTTGCCAGGTTCTTGTTAGAACTTTCAAATCCTTTAGTTTCCAGACTAGTCTCCTTTGTCGACCAGCCTCTTGTAGACACTTGGGATCACTCCAAAGCTTCTGCACCAACTTAATGAAATCATGGTCTGTAGTCCACAGAGGATTAAATTTGAAAGGGAAGGCTTTATAAATCAGAGGCGAATCAAGCTGAAGTATAATTGGAGCATGATCGGAAATGAATGGGAACTCTATCCATGCTCTGTAAACTCCCACCGATGCCAATATATCTTCATAAATGAACGAGCGATCAAGTCTCTTTGTTATAGAATATGTTCCATCTCGGCCATTACACTAGGTGGGCACCAAATTTCCAGGGGCGATGTCAAAAATCTTATTTCTGTGAAATAATTAGTGAAGAAACTGGCCAACATCCCCAAGGTAGTTGTACCTCCCCAAATTTCACCAGATGAAAGAGCCAAATTTAAATCCCCTGCTAGGATTAAATTCCTTAGAGACAATAGACCAGATACTTCCATCCTTTCCCAAAACTGTTTGCGATCCACACATGGCCCGTAGATATTAAAAAGTGAGATCTGCCTCTTGCTTTCCAAATCAGTGTTTGTCAATAACATCCCACCACAAGTGAGATAAGGGACCAACTCAAAAAAATTCGGGTCCCACGAAACTAATAAACCACCTGATTTACCCACGGAGTTTACCGCAAAACAATGCCACTTTGGTCTAAGAATGTGAAAGAATGCGCGAGCTTTCTCGGCATGAACTAAAGTCTCCTAAAGGAAAACGATATTTGGTCGAACTTTGTCAAGGAATCCCCGAACCGAGGCTAATTTCAGGATGTCCCCCATTTCCCTGATGTTTAGTGAGAGTAATAACATTATTTGGACCTAGCAAGGGCCTTCAAAGCTCTAAGGGCCCCACCATCGGTAGTAGAACGTGTAACATGCTCTAAAGCCTTCTCATCGATAGCTTTCTTTCTAGCACTACGGGTTTTCACCAGTGAGTACTCAATGCCTAGCCCCCTGGACTGCGCAAACTCTTTTCCAACCTCCCCTACAATAGATCTTGAGCCACTGGCTTCTCCTTTTCCAAGTGCGGGGTCAGTTTCCATTTTACCAATATAGACAGGTAATTTGACAGAGGTATCATTACCTCGTATGAATGGGATAAGTGAGTCAAGTACCACAGAAAGATTTGACTCCTCATCTTCCGGTTCTTGGTAACCAGGAAGAGTATTGGTCGGATCCGTTTCAAGATAACTAAACCCCATGCTACTAGTGGCCATAGCTGGGAAGGGAGGCTCTTGGGACAAGCTAATGACAGTGATCTTGTCAGCAGACAAAAGCTGACTATCGGTTTGGTTCACAGGTTCCAAGACCCTATGAATAGTTTGACAGTTAGTTAAAGGGAAGGACCTCCGTAGGAGCCTCCAGTATCCCCCGAGAGCCCAAATGCTTTAAAAGGTGGCGATCCATCAACAACAGTAACTCTCTTAAGCCAGTCTCAAGAAAGAAAAAATTCTCTTTCCCAAGCTGACAAAGTATTATAAAAGGACGGGCAATAAGTTTGAATCTTACCTAGAACAGAAGAAGTATTCTCCCGAAAGCTAGAATCGCCGCCAGCAAAACCATAGAAGCCCGTATCCATAGAATCATCAGGTTGAATGCAGTAATCTTTAATATCTTCTTGTGAGTCATCACTAACCTCTGAGCCTTTGCACTCATGACGAAGATGAGTAGTGCTTCTACAATCGTTGTAGCGAAATGGAATCCCTAGGTAGTCAAGTTTTTGAAGAAATCTACTACCTCTCCACTCTATTTCAAGTGTTGCAGGCAGTCCTTGATGCACGTCCATTTCCACCAAAACCCTGCCTACCTTTCTTGAAGCCGCCGAAAGATTTGCATCATCAATCATAAATGATTCTTCCTAGGTAGTCTCAAATGGCTTTCAACGCGCCAACATTCCATAAAAACAATGACAAACCAGGTAGAAAAACCCATATATGCCTTTGCGAGAAATATTCAGTTTCCAAGTTAAAGGCTATCCGCCATCTCTTTAGCATTAAATTGCTAGTTCCATTCACCCAGTTTGAGTCTAACAAGAATGTTGCATCTTCTGGGTTTATACACTGAAAACCCAGCCATCCTTTTGATAAAGTGAAAATCCCTGGGACATATCCAATAGTCGGATGCCAAACCTTCTCCAACCAGGCAGATAGTTTCTTGTCACACATACTGTGGTATGCAAATCTCCCTACTAGCCCGCACAATGCTAACCTACAGGAGTCTTCTAGTCCAATGTTCGAGCCTAAAACCAATTTCTTAATCGTTTTAGAAGCTCTCCATTGTCTCTTACCTTTTCGGACATCTACACTACCAAGAGATTTCCGCCGAGGAGCCTGGGCTTCACCTCCACCAAGAATGTTTTGAACATAGGGCTTCAGAGATGGTTATGACCACCTAGAGCGTCTTTTGATAGAGCTGGTAGATAGGTGTCAAAAGAAGGCGTATGACCAGGCTTAGAAATAAAACTTGGGTCCTTTGTTTTGGACAGTAAGCCAGGTGTTCCAGAAGACAATAACTTAGAACTCGAAAACAATCCCAAGGTAGATGTGTTTGTATTTACTTCACCTTCCTACCATAAATCATCCACTGACTCACTCATTAAAACATGAATCTCCACATTTATAGTATCCAGTCTATTAAGTGCCATCTGGAAACCACTTGGGGAACGTTAAGAAAGTCTGCCTAAAATTAAAGATTGATATGACTCCACATCCCAAGGAAATAGTAATTAAACCTCACTAAAA
>JASDQU010224052.1:0-17590 GCA_032191745.1 Picea mariana | reverse complement strand
TAGACACTTATGCACTTCTAATCAATGGTTAAGTACAAGAGTGATGTAAAATATCATGCAAAACAAATTAAACGTGTAGTAATGAGAAAGGATGTTATGTACCTTGGAATGATCAAGTGGAATGATAATATAAGTCTAAATAAAGGTGATGAAGGGTATAACAATGGCAAAAAAATATGGGCAAAAAGGGTACAATATGTGGTCCTAACATAGGGTCTTCAATCCCATCGTTCGTAAGTACAAATCTAGCCATGCGATTACAGGTGCTAAAGTCGAACATGTTAGAAACCACTTGATTACCGACCATTGATGAAAACCATTAACAAGTGCAAGGGAAATCACCATTGATGTCAATGACTCCCAATGTAACTTAGTACAATCCAGCAAATGCGAATAAATGAGCTGAACTCGAGCACTCGATAGAATATCTCAATCAAGGGTCAATGATGTGAACCCACTGTCGAAAGCGAAGAAACCTGTCATTGAGGCATGTAAGTTCTAAGGTACTAACTGATTTCTAATTCTTGTTCCCAGATAATGATTTGAAGTCGACGAGAACAGACTCGTCACAGGAGGGCCTTGATGTATCCCCCATCAATGAGACGAAATAAGTAACACATTTGAGGTAGATCAAAGTGTGACTATGATTTGAAACTGACACAGGGAAGGCCAACATGGTAGGAATTGATAATTGTAGATGGTTGAATCGATAGAAGGCTTCTATAGGGTTGAAGCTCTCTTGAACATATGAATGACACGACAATGGTATTGGCATCATTGACTTAGAGACGACCCAAGATATGAACTTACAGAAGGTCAAACAAGAGACAAATGGATTTCCTAACCCAGATTGAATGATGAAGGGGGTGTTATGTTCAAGAGAGACTATTACTACCACTAACACAAATATAGAGACATATTTCTTTCCCAAATTTTCCCTCACCATTTCTAGCGAGTACCTCTTTATTTTTACACAAGCTTGAGGAGGATAACATATGCTTATTGATGTAATCTCATCCTTCAAAGTATGTTTAATGAACCCTAAGAAGGAGTGGTTCGGTTCCGTATAGGTCTTTCGATGTTTGTTTAATGAGTCCAAAGAGAGAAAACTTGGGGGTTTTTCATATTTAGAGAGTCTGAAAAACACTTAAAGAGGACTCGTTCATTTTCTTTTTTGCAAATTAGTTTAATGAGACCAAAAAAGTGATAAACTATTGCCCATAAAATGTTTTCTTTAAATACTTTTATGAGTGTGAAAAGAACAAGGCCGATCGGCAATATTTTTGTTTTTACGGAGTGTGAAAAGAGCTTAAAGGATACCCCATAGGTTTCTCTTTTCATGTTACCATGGTGATTACGAAATAACAACAAAAGTATACTCAACTGTGTTCTCATTGATTTGCGAGCACGAGAACGAATAAAAGACCGAGCTCGAGGTTTTTCTTGAGAAACCTAAAAAGTATTTGTATTTGAGCGACAAACGTAAAAATAAACCAAGAAACGTATCTGTGTTCCATTGTTTAGACTCTTAGATTCTTCACCTGTGAAAAATTAAAACACTTACAATGTCATTAGAACTTTAGGTTTTAAGTGAAATGAATAAAATAATATAAAATATTAATGGAAAAAGTAAAAAGTGAATAAATATAGGTGAAAACTCTTTTTTACCATTTCATTGTCATTTTACCCAATACTTGTCCAGAAAACCCTATTCCACCTCAAACTTCGACTACGGACTGCGGGAGGCACGGGCAACCATTCAACGAATGGATTCCACTAAAAAGGTAATCTTCTTGTCCTCTTCATTTTGCATGGATTAATTTCCATTTTTACTGGTTAAAATAGTTTTTGAGTGGGATTTCATGATGGTAGGTGCGCGTGGGGATCATTGCAGGAAGCTTATATCGATCCCTGTGGAGACCATACATTTTCATAGGTGACCTTATGGATGATCTGTGGAGATTCTGTGCTGGGTAAAAATCATTTCGCCAAGAATGACCTGGGCACAGTTAATGCTCTTCGACAGTGTGGGTTGCTGAAGTTCTTTAAGATCCAGGGCATGAGGGCCCAATTTAGGTTACTTGAGTATTTAGTCCACATGTGGGACATAGATCAATAGGTATTCCATGTGGGAGTCCACATACTCTCTTTATATATCAAGGATATCTATTTTTTGATAGGATTATCTCACCGTGGATCTCATGTGACCTTGACAGGTAATAGAGGTGGAGGTTTACTGATGAGTGAGTATGTTCGCCGGTATTGTGAACCAGGGGTCGAGAGACATAAAGGCAAGGTTACCATCAGGGATGTTCAGGATTTACCCCTTTAGACTATCCTTTTCACTATCTCATAAATCGCAGGGAGTGCATCTCCTCATATGGATCTCTAGAGTTACTTCCAGTATGTCGTGGAGTTCATGGAGCCCCGGGTATTTATCTGGTGTGACAGGGTTCTTTGAAGTATGAAGAAACAATTGACAAATTACAAGAAAGGCGACCTGAAACAGTTCTGGTATGGTTCCATTTTAGTGTCCTTCTTCCTAGATAGGGTTCCACACTTGTGCTTACAGGTAGAGTGGGGCATGTCGGCCCCACAAGATCCACGAACGAAGAGGTGGTGTGAACTCATGGCTTAGCATGTGACCAACCCATCGTTAAATATAAGGACATGTTCTTTGACTGGATGAGGCCTCAGCTACTGATGGTAGATGATTATGCGTATTCCAGTTTGGACTTTAGAGGTGACCCAGACTTGGTTCTACCTAAAGGTTCTCAATGGGGAAACTTAGGCAAGAAGCACATTTTGTTTTTGTAATGTTTTTGTAAATTTTGAAATATGAAATGTTTCTTTATGTTTTTTAATCCGATGACTAATCAAGAACTCTTTGACAACATAGATGTAGGACCACACCAACCTCCAGGTACATATCCCATTCATAGACGAGGGGAGGCAGTCAAGGTAGTAGGGTTGGTTTCCACTGATTATGAGGTGATCAAGCAGAACCTGGAGGGGTTGATAGCATATGTCCTAGATATCTCTATCAATGATATCCCAAGACGTTATCAATGCCATACTGTGGGCGTATCTAGTTCTCTTGGTCGACTACTCTATAGGGTAGCACAGACATTCGTGTGTTATTGTGAGCATCATCCTTGATTATATTTTGTATATGAAGCCATGTGCTTCACATTTTTTATATTTTGGTCTTCAGACGAAAAAACACTTTTTGTAAAAACTTTTATCGTTATATCTACATGAGTCTTCTACCGGATTACTTGCTTTATATAGAAAATGTGATTAGACTTATAAGTGTCTCAAATGTATGTCTAACACATAATTAGCTAATGCATCTATTAATGTATTTAGACATCTAGGAATGTGTTGATATTCAATGTAATCAAAATAACTTTTCAAGAGGTGAATTCGTAAATATACCCTTAATAAAGTAGGACTTCGGATAGCATAGACATTACTCAATTGTAGTACTACTAACTGCGAATAAATTCATACAACAAGATGACGGATTCCAAGTGAGACAACGTCGGTCAACAATTTGATTACTACACTGTACTCCATGATATTGTTAGTTGCATGACCAAGGAAAACAACATGTAGATTGATTAATTCATTCGTGGGTGCGTAGATTGCCTAAGAAGTATATGCTAGTTTCTGAGTACTACAACTAGCACCATTAATGAAGCCAATGTAGGGTAGTGAAGACACCAACATTTGGAAACCATGCACAATGCAAGGTAATTATTTGGGGGTCAAAACCAAATAACGAAAAAATCACACGAAAAGTAGCGCACAAGAGTATGATACAATAAAAGTACAAGCACTCATGCAAAGATAATCTAAGCATAGTACTTCTTCAAGTAAATCTCATTTCTTGGTTAACTCAAAGGAATGCCATCATAATCCACTAGCTCATAATCTCCCTTCTCCAACACTCGTTTGACAATATAAGGGCCTTGCCACATATCCTCGAATTTTTTGACCTCTAGTAAATCATGATCTTTTTCATAGAGGAGAAATAGATCACCTTCAGAGAAAACATGTGGCTTGACATGCTTGTCGTATTGAGCTTTGACACATTTTTTTGAGCTTCAATAACCAGGGTGGCATCATGACAGGTTTCATCTAATTGCATCAGGTACAATAGACATTCCTCTTCAACAGAGGTGTTGGGGAGAAGTTCATGGCTAGCTTCAAAGATGGTATCTCACATTGAATCGACAGGACAACATTGATACCATACACTAATTGGAAAGGCATAAATCCGGTGGCAGACTTCATGGATATCCGATAGGCCCATAAGGCTGAAAACAACATCATGTACCAATTTGTCTTGTGAATTCATATTATCTGTCGAAGCATAGTAATAAGAACTTTGTTTATTGATTCAACCTGGCCATTGGCCTATGGGTAATAGGGGGTTGAGTTTTCATGCTGAAGACCCAACTTTTCAGTAAGCTCGAACATCATGAAATTTCAAAAATGGCTACCGTGATCAGTAATGATAGCTTGGGGGACACCAAACCGAGTAATGATATGATTGAATATGAACAATGTTGCAGTTTTCATGATGTTATCGAATGTAGGCATCGCCTTGGCCCATTTAGTGAAGTAATCCACATCTACGATGATGTACCCATGCCCCCCGGCTGAGTGAGGGTTACATGTCATGAAGTCAATGCCCTATTTTGTGAAGAGACTAACAAAAACTATAGGGTGTAAATGAGCAGGATCATATCTTATCTTGTTATTATATGTTTGACAAGCATGGAATTTCTTGATGACAGTAATACAGTCTTTAAACAAAGAAGGCCAGAAGTACCCTGCTCATAAGATCTTTTGGGAAGTGGCATACACAAACATATGACCACCACATGCTTCAGAGTGGCAGTCATTCAAATATTTCTCAGCCTCATCGTAGGTGAGACATCGTCGGGAAATAGATTCAACATCACGGCAATAAAGAGTGTCACCGAGAATTATGTATTGATGGGATTGATACCACATACGATGACGGTCTATACTAGAAAGGTCAGGCCGAAAATTTTGAGTCTAGAGATAAATGAGAATATTTGTGTACCAAACGTCATCAGAACTGATCAAAAAAAGGGATTCATTAGGTAAAGAATCCTCTGCAACATTTGATGTATCATTCGAGAGAAGGTCACATAACAATTCGGAAAATACCAAATATTTCTTAGACTTAGCACATTCAAACTCTAAGTCGAACTCCTAGAGAATCACTATTCATTTGGAGTACTTGTTCCCCTGCAATTGGCACGTAAGGATATGTTGTATAGGGTTACAATCGAAAATGACAATGGTCTTACATAATAAGATATAATGACAAAAACGTTGGATAGCTTGAACAACTTCCAAGGTCAGTTTCTCCACATATAGGTATTTAGCTTTGGTAGTCATGAGACTCTGACTCAAATAATAAATTACATGTTCGTCATACGAATCATCTTCTTGGATTAAACCATTGCAATGGTAGAGTCCAAAGCTACAAGGTAAAAGAAATAGTCTTGACTATAATCGAGTGGGAAATATAGTGGTGTACGGGTTAAGGAAAGTTTTAAAGCTCCAAAGGCTTTATTGGCGGTATCGTCCCATACAAAATTGTAACCTTTCTTCAACAGTTGAGTAAAACCTTTTGTTAACTCAACGTAATTGGGAATGAATCAACGCAAAAAGTTTTCCTTCCCTTGCAAGCTTTGAAGCTGGAGTAGTGTGGAAGGAGGAGGTAGATTAAGGATAGCCTCAACCTTCAAAGGGTCTACCCTAATTCCATGAAGTGACACAATAAAACCCAGAAGCCAGCTAGACTCCACACAAAAAATACATTTATGTGGGTTCAAGCATAGACGATAATAACGACAACAAAGAAAATGGCTCGGAGATAGGTTGGGTTATCTTGGCGACACATGGAATGTGTCGGTAGATCATTGAGATACGACTGTACGATGGGATTTATATCATGAAAATAATAAGACATGGTGCATTGAAAAGTCACACCAGCATTCTTCAAACCAAAAGGAAGTTTCTGGTAGGCAAATGTACCCCAAGGACAAATGAAAGAAGTCTCGTGTTGATCCGCGGGAAAAATATCAATCTGATTATAGCCGGAGAAACCGTATATTAAGGAGAAGATTTCTCTTCCGGCGCAATCATCGATGATCTGGTCAATGAACGGGGTTTGATAATTGTCCTTAGGACAAGATTTATTGATATCCCTATAATCGACACATACACAAGTCGTGCCTTGTTTCTTATTGACCGTAACTAGATTGGAGACCCAATTGATTAAAGCCACAGGATAGATAAAGCCAACGTTAATAATTTTTTCAACTTCGAGCTTGATAGAAGTGGCTTTACGAGGGTGGACTGATCGAATTCTCTTCCAGATAGGTTTAACGTCTGGGTAGGTCTTAATTTCATGCACAACTATATCGGGGTCAATACCCAACATCTCTTCATAGCTCCAAGGGAAAACATCACAGAAGTCTTGAAAAATGGCTTTATAAGTGACCAACACATCAAAGGAACATGAGGCTCTGATGTGAACATTTTTTATGACTCCAATTTTAATGGATATGTCAAGAGGAATGGTGGGTGAGATATTAATCAGGTTCCCTTCATATAGGACATCGTGGGATGACTCGAGAAAAAAGGAAATGACAACAATGGTTCGAAGTTGAAATCCATTGGTAACTCTCTATGGTGTGTTCTTCTAGGAAGAGAATGGAATGATGATTTCCATCTTCCCATGGGGTGTCTTCCATGGACATAACTGACATGATCATCTCGTCTGTAGGAAAGATGACGTGAAACAGATTGAGAGATGAATCACAAAGAGAGGGTGTAGAATGGGTTGTCTATTGAATGGCTTGATAAGTGGATTCAACTAGACTTAAAGGCATTTGTTCACCATAGTGAAGATAATCACTAGGATCGGGTACTATCCATGGGTCATGAGATGCTGGGGTTTCACAGAAAAAGGTGTAAATAATGTTGATTGAGGCGACAAAAGGAGGTGGAACATCGGATGGTAGTATTGGGAATGTACCCATTAAAGTGAAATCATTCTGAAGACCCACACTGAAATTCTCGTACCCAGTCGATGTCTTCGAGATAAAGGGTACGTTGCTAGTACGGGAATCAAAATTGAGAAAGGCAAGTTGGTCAACTGTAACAAATTTTCCTTGATGTGGGAAACGTAACACGTGGAAAAGGGTAGACATGATTGCACACATGGAATCAATCCATATATGGACAAGTAAGAGGTTATAATCAAGAGGCACATCAAAGACCTCGACCTCGACATTGACCAATTTTCCTTCCAATGTAATAGACAACGATAGAAGAACATTGTAGGGTTTAAAACCATAAGCATTGAAAGCCTTAAGTGTATTGTGTGATTCGATGAGGGGGGGAGAGCCAATGGCTTTCCAACAAGTAACTAACATAACACATGTTGAGGCACCCTCGTCAATAACATTTCTACAAATATTTTTGTTCTCGACAACAACTTGAATCTGAAACGCTAATTGAGGAGGTAGCCTTGGAACCTGGTCTTCCAAGTCCAATATTATCAAATTCATATATGTGGGATCAATTCCACCAATTTCCTTTAACAATGCCTTCCATTGAGCGGGACAACTTTGAAGGATTTTGAGAGCTAACATCACAAAGGGTTCTTGTGCAAGGTCTTCTACAATGTTGTAGTTTTGAGCAGCACACGTGTGAGGATTGAAGGCAGACTTTCGAATAATGCCCTTTAGAGGACAACAAAGAACTGTATCATGAACCAGTCGTTCGAGATGAAGAGGACCATTGGGAGGTGAAGTTGATGGAGGTGGTTGAACCAACGAAGGTGTAAACCATCAACTTTCTCCTTTGAAGGAGAATAATCTTTGGCTCGAGTGGTGATTTCAACATTGTTCTTGGTAGAATTACCAGTACACATAAGGACATACAACATGGTGGAAGGAGAAGGTTGGTCATGAATGACCAATTGGGCCTGTTGTTGAAAAGGGAAAGGTTGTGACAAAATGGCAGGTGTGGGAGGCTTCCCGGTCCCTTAAAGGAACTTAGTGACCTTAGGACGTCTTGGACAATCTTTCATGTAGTGATCATCACCATAGATAAGGCAAGGATATTGAGGTTTACGCTTATCCTTATCATCAACAGTCCGTGTTTTGGATTTTTTGGATTGCGGATTATTATTTCTATCCTCCTTATTCTTATGCTTTCCTTTTTTAGATTTATTTTTGCCAGCAGGGGTGGATTGAAGAAAGTTAACCTCAAAAAAATTTTTGTTGGAAGGAGTAGGAGTCAGAGCACCTTGGACATTAGAAGTAGTAGATTTGGGATTGGTGTGAGTGGCCAACGTGGGTTTAGCGTCAGTGTGGAAGGTGCCAATAACATGACCAACAACATGAGAATTTGTTGGGGTTGTTGAGGTAGAGGTGGTAGAAGGGTGAGGAGCATCAGGGATCAAGTCGTAAAGAGTGCCCGTTTGTGAATAAACAAGATCTAGGTACTGAGTGTGACTAATCACCTTCTCTTTAGTGACAAATCCACCCATGGAAATATCAAAGGAGATTTTATTGATGAATGATTTGGTCAACCATTCGCCCAATAACTGATCAGGAAGGTCGATCTTGATCAAGTGTCTCCTCTGTCTCCACTCATGAATGTGATCAGAAATGTGAGTGGCAGAGAATTGCTTAAAGGAACTTAAAATATCGATTCTTGTCTCGTAGCAGATTGGTAGTTGATAATGTGTGAGAAAATCCATAGAGAGGGTGTTGAAGTCGTTAAAGAAGCCTCACAGTAATTCTATGTACCACTTTGTGGCTGAACCCATGAGAGTTCGTTGGAAGAGTCATAACCAAATGGAGTCTTCCATCAAAGAGTTGGATGAACACCAAAGGTGGAAAGTCATAACATGATTGTTTGGGTGTTCTCTTGGTCGACCGTCAAACTTGGGAATGTCAGATGGTAATTTGGCTGGTATAATGGGCCAATGGGGAGAATGTAAGATAGGATCATTCAAGATTCTAGACAAGTTGGGTAAATCCAAAGTCGCTAGAAAAGGAAATTGTCTATTCACATGAAGATACTGGTGACTTTGGGGAGGAAGTCTTGTTAGTATACCAGTAGGACCATAAGTAGTATGCATGTACGTGGAGAGTCCTGACAGATTTTGTTCTGGAGGATTTGGAGGAATATAGCCCATAGGGTTGGTTTGGTTGGAAATGTTCCCTTGAAAAGGGACACTAGAATGAACGTTCATACCCCAAGTAGGACTCAAAGAACTGGGATACGACTGACCAGAGTGAGGGGGTAAAAAAGAGACGACTTGAGATTGGTTCCCCCAGATGATTATGGATTTCTTTGGGCAAGAAGGTTCCAAAGTTGGGCTAGTGATATCGATATGTTCTGTCCATATAGTGGGTTATAGAGTCCAGCTTGAGGTTTTCCTCCAAGTGGAGGTTTCCCCCCAATGTGAGATTTACCTCCAATGAGAATATGGTAACCAAAATTGAATGGATGTTGGGTGATTCCAATTGGATTGGAGCCACTAGGGTTAGATCCCCCAAGAAAAGGTGGATAATACCCTCCAGAGAGGACTTGGGAATGTGTAGGAACAAAACTGGAAGCAACATTGTACCCAGGTCGAACAAAAAGTACAAAAACTCTAGATGGAACCTGGGTAGGGATGGCAGTGGAAGGATTCAAAGAGTGATACCCAGGAGGAAGAAATTGGATAGGTCTATAAGAGAGTGGTGTGCCAATGGGATCTTGGTTAACCACCACATTCTCGATAGGAATAGTCGTAACATGTGGGACCATAGTAGAATGGCCCATCTAGAGACAAAAAGTCGAGCTAGGACCAACTGACTGTGTCTCTGGAATGATGGTGATATTGCTAGTTGTACCAACAAAGTGGTCTAAATGTATTGTGTAGGTAATAAATATTTCAAGAAGTTGTGATTCGACAGGTGCATCAGGACCTACCCCCAAGTTATTGTAAAGGTCCCGCACCGTGCGAGGCAGAGTTCTCAATATGTCAGTAGACCAAAGGGGATTCTTGACTCCAGGTCCTATATGGGGTCTGGTCGGTATTCCAAAAGTGTCAACAACAAGTTCTCCTGATGAATTCATCCGAATAATATGTCTCTCATATCTAGGAGGAATTCAGAAAGCCTCTAGAGAATTGGAAATAATTCAAAAATTTTCTAAAGATTCAAAACTTTCCACTTGTGAGGTTATGGTGTCCTAGACCACTCTTCACTCAGGAGAGCCCTCCAATGAATTAAGAGGCAAAGGGAGATAACCTTCTGGATCTTTCGGGGGTAGCCCTTGCATCCTATGTGAATGGTGTGGAGGGTTGATGTTGGCCGAACCAAATCTTTTATGAAAAAAATCTATGGTTAACTACGGAAACAAAAAACACTCACTAATAAAATCTAGAAATCAAACCAAGAAAACAAACCTTCTTATTTCCAAGTCATTAGTTGGTGATGAAATCCAACATCTCAAAGTCAAGACGAGAAGGGGCTAGGATAGAGCGGGTGGAAAATTTACATTGATGACTTGCTTAATGGACTTACACCCTGGTGCAAGCTCCCACACATAATCATGGGTATACCCTCCAAAGAGCTCGAGTGAGTCTAGCCAATGTCGATTCTTGGTACCGTGAAGACTTGCCCCTCCACAACCACCTTGTGTAAGACCCTAAGAGATAGGCTACTAAGATTACCAAGAACAACAGTGATGCCTTGGGAAACAGTCGACAGTCTAATCCACAAACAAGGGTAGGGTATCTAGCTTGAAATCAACTCAAAAGGATTCCACTCATAATTGTGGGTATACCTTCAAGTGACCCCTGTAATATGCACAATATCTATGCCAATACCAACAAAGTAGGGTGAGTAACTCTGCTAGCCTTAATGCAACCTCAGGCTTGACCCTTGTGCGAGAAGGGTTTCCCAGGACAAAATGTTGCAAGTGGATTTTAACACTCCCTATCACAAGATGCTACAATGTCTTTTATGCTTTGGAGAGTGTGCCTCACAACCTATTCCAAAGAGATTTCCTAGATAATGTTTGTGTAAAAGAGTTTCTAGAAAATAAAATTTACTAATAAATTTTAAAATTACATAGTATTTTAGAGGCTGTTGTTTACGTAAGAGGGAGATGGAGATGAAATTGATGTTTTATTAGACCTTCACCCAATAATATGCAAGAAGAGATGAATTATGCAATGTTTCAGTTTGATGAACTCTAATTACAATAGGGAGAAAGTATTTTTTCGGAAACACGAAAGCTACGAAATGTATTTTCTTTTTCTTGAATGAACACGATTTCAAGCAATCATAAGCAATGGAATTTCCCAATTTGTTCTCTTGTAAAAAAGAAAATTGAATGCAATTTTTTTTCTTATGAATGATTACATAAGAAGAATAAATGACTTTAATTCTTCCTTTCCAAAACCAAGTCACGGATATAATGAAGAAATGAAAAGTAATAAAAGAAAATAGATACACTCAACAAATACCCAAATCAAACTTTCAACGAAGATAAAAATGAAGATGGCAAGAAAGTGTTTTGCTAAATGCAAACGAAATTAATTTTCCAATCAACAAGCAATCCAGAAAATGTAAAACAATCCAAAACCTTAAATCAAATCAAAGACTTTTATCAATCAAGCACTCAGATTTAGATACGGAGATTATGTCCTTGTTGACAAAAAGAAAGAAGTAAAAACTTGTAAAATGATGAAGAAGGGTTTTCAATCCCTGAAAACCAATCAACAATAAGTCTTATACTCAAAAAACAGTCAAGTATTGGCACTAAAAGTTCTTCCCAGGTGATAAAAGAAAAACTAGGTCTTAGAAGACAAAAAGACCTAATCCAAAAATTCTACAGGAGACGTCGCAACCCAACAGTAAGGTACAATGTGGTGATTTGATGTTTCCACAGGCTAGATATGGGTAAGGTGAGGAGATTCCACACTGGTCTAAACAGTCATGGTGCAACTATATAAAGTTTCCACATGCTACATATGGGATACAGTGTGGAAATGCCTGTAAACAAAGGAAAATTGGAAAAAGGGAAAACAGTCTAAAAGAACTTTCAGATCCATAGATTATGGATGGATCCCCCACATACTCATAGACTAGATTAAAATGAAAGAAGGTAGGCTAAACAAAAATGAACAACAAAAAACCAAAACAAGTCGTATCCCCAGTACAGTCGCCAATTTTGCTATTGGATAAATCGGTGAATGTGGACATAAACTGATCTCCCTAGATCCACCTGGATCTAGAACAAAACAAGACAAGACATAGCACTTTCCCTAAGCTTTAATCATTGAGTTTACTATCAAATAAGAGATGAATAACATTCCTTTGAATATCGCTTCCTTATGTCTTTGTTGTTCCTTCTCCACTCTAGTGCTCTTGTGATATTGGATCTACAATGAAACACAAACCAACCAAAGTGAAAGAAACAATAGTATATTCGATGAAAACTTACACATGTGATCAAAGAGTCATGTAATAAAATGAGAATGATTTTATGGGAAAGAAACATGCCACTGTATTATATTAAGTAAAAGTGGAAGATACAACCAAACAACCTTGATGTTGCAAGGTTCCCTTTCGGTGGCCCTTTGCTCCAACACACACACACTTGCTCCAAAATTGCATGAAGAGGATCCACAATAACTTGATGGATAGATGAAGACCTCAAGCATCAATAGAGATAGAATCACTCACACAATTCTTAGCCTATTCCTTCATTAAGTCCTTGCTTGATCTTTCTTACTTTCTTTCTTGCTTAACCTTTTCCATGAGAAATCCATCATTATATAGGAGAAAGAGAGATGGTTAAAGAGAGTAGGATGATCCCACCAAATCAGAGAATCGAGTAGGATCCAAACCATACGGATGCCACCTCATATTCTAGAAGATCCCTTCTAGAAATTTCATGAACTTCGACCTTTTCTCAGTCTTCCAATGCCGCCGCACCCTGGCTATAGTGCAGCTCGCGGAAACATCACAAGCTAGTTTCATGACAGCCTGTGAAAATTAGGCATGTCTTCACTGTACCTTATGGCTGTCCCGCGATGGCCTTCTAAAAACAAGTTTTTTATAAGAGGGAGCTAGTTACTTTTCTCGTGAAGAAAGGTTCTTTTGGAAGCCTGAACACATGTTGTAGAAACATCAATGGGGTGACTAAAATAATGTGTAATAGTGGGATAGTCTGGTTGTGGCCATAGGTAGTAATACAACTACCTTGAAGTTTGATGAATTGGTCTCATCCTTCTTGTCAAAGGAGATGGTATGGAAGAATATGGAAGGGTAGAGCACACACACATTATTTGCAAGAGGACATTTCTAGGAAAGAAATAGATCTAATTTCTTAAGAGGGAGATCTAAGTCTAAGGGTATATCTAAGTCTCCCAGAAATTTTTTAAAGGTATGTTGGAGATGTGGAAAAGAAGGGCACTACAAGAATCAATGTAGATCCAAAGTTGAGAAAAAGAAGGTATCTAAAGAATCTCCTTCTACAAAAGAAAAGACCTCCAAGGAAGAAGGATGGGATGTGTACTTGGCTTCTTCAAGAACACATGTATATCATGAGGCATGGTTGGTTGACTCTGGCGCATCCTTTCATATGACTCCACACAGGGAGTGGTTCTAGGAATATGAAAGGTATGATGGAGGTAATGTTTTACTAGGTGATGATTCGACAACCAGAATCATAGGACAATGAAAAGTCAAGTTGAGGCTCATATATGGAAGGATTATAATACTTCCTAATCTTCTGCACATCCTAGGTTTGGCTAGAAATTTGATTTTTGTAAGAAAAATGGACGATGGAGAGGTAAAAACAATATTTGAAAAGGAAACCTACAAAATGGTTCGAGGAGCAATGGTGTTGTTGAAGGGAGTTTTTCTTGGAAATCTGTATAAGCTGCAAGGAATAACTATTAGTGATGGGTGTAATAGTTCCATTTTTCTTGATATTGGATTTGAAGAAGAAAGAACTCCTACAGTCTCTAGAGAAAAGGTTATGGTGTGGCCTCAAAGATTGGGGCATATCGGAGAGAAGGGTATTCGACTACTACATGGTAAAGGTATGGTTGGAGGTATGTCTAAATGCTCTCTAGATTTTTATTATGTGAACATTGTCTATATGGGAAGTAGAATTAGGTAAGATTCCCCTCTGGTGCAGCAAGGGCAGAATAAATTTTACAAATAGTTCACAGTGATTTTTTTGGACATGTGTCGGTCCCATCATTAGGAAAATCTATGTACTATGTATCATTTATAGATGACTTCTCGAGGAATACTTGGATATATTTCCTTAGGAATAAATCTGATGTCTTTGACATGTTTAAAGAGTTTAGGGCTCTTCTTGAGAATCAAAAAGAGAAAATAATTAAGGTTCTAAGGACAGATAATGGAAGAGAGTTCTGCGGGAATGAATTTGAAGAATTCTGTAAGAATTTCGGTATAGAAAGGCATAAGACTACTCCATATACACCTCAACAGAGTGGAGTTGTAGAAAGGATGAACATGATGACGATGGAAAAATCAAGGTGCATACTCAGTGGTGTCGGGTTAGGAAAATAATTTTGGGAAGAGGTAGTGGCTACTGCATGTTACCTAGTCAATAGATCACCCTCATCAACATTGGATGAAAAGAATCCACAAGAGGTATGGAATGGTAAGGAACATTCTCTCACACATCTCAAGGTATTTGGTTGTGATGCATATGTTCATGTTCCAAAGGAAAATAGGAGTAAGCTAGATAAGAAGGTTGAAAATTGTATCTTTATTGGATATAAATATGGTCTCAAAGGTTATAAGCTTTGGAACCCCAAAAATAAGAAGGTAGTGTATAGTCAAGATGTGGTATTTAGAGAAATGAAGGATGTTGTTAAATAGAAAGTTCTACCAAGTAAGGAAGAACCAAAGAAAATAGAGTTTGATTTAAAGGATGATGAATCAGACTCTACAGAAGAACAAGAATCAAAAGAAGAAGATCCTCATACTCTAGTATTGAGGAGATCTGTTCGATAAAGAAGGCTACTGGAAAGGTATAATCGATCTTATTTCCATTCAAGTTTTGATTTGTATATTATTGATGATTATACTAGAACTTTCAGGGATGCAGTGGATTCATACGATGGAAATTTCTAGAAAAAGGCCATGGACGGAGAAATGACAGCCTTGGATAAGAATGAGGCTTGAGATCTAGTGGAGTTGTCGACTGGAAGAAATACCATTGGAAGCTAATGGGTATTTAAAAATAAGTTGAATGCATAAGGAAAAGTGGAGAAATACAAAGCTAGGTCAGTAGCAAAGGGTTATTCCCATGTTGAGGGAATTGATTTTGGTGAGATCTTTTCTCCTGTTTCCAAGTTAACCTCTATAATATTTTTGTTATTTATTGTTGTTGCATTTTCTTTTGAAGTATAATAAATGGATCTAAATACAACATTCCTACATGGGGATCTAGAAGAATAAATCTATATGAAGCAACCATAAGGATATGTTGTGAAGGGAAAGAATGAGCTGATATGCAAGATGAAAAAGTCCATGTATGGTTTAAAACAATCACCAAGGATGTGGTATAAAAAATTTGATACTTATATGTTGTAACTTGGCTTCACAAGAGGCAAAGAGGATCATTGTTTATTTTAAATTAATTGGTGATAATTTGATTTATTTGGTCTTGTATGTGGATGACATGTTGCTGATAGGAAACAACAAGAAGATTATCCAAGATGTGAAAAATCAGTTGTCCTCTAAATTTGACATGAAGGATCTCGATGCTTCAAATTTCATTTTGGGCATAGAAATTAAAAGAGATCGGAAAAAGAGGAAACTCTGGTTAAATTAGAGAAAATATGTTGAGACAATATTGCAGGGGTTTAATATGAAGGAATGTAAATCGGTCAAGATTCCTATTCATGTTGGTGTAAAGTTATCTGTGGATGAGTGTCCCAAGATACATGAAGAGGAGGAGGAAATGTCTGGTGTTCCATATGCGAGTGCAGTTGGAAGTTTGATGTATGCAATGGTCTGTACTAGACCAGACATTTCACCTACAGTGGGATTTTTGAGCAGGTATATGTCAAAACTAGGGAAGGAGAACTGGACAACAATAAAAAGGGTTTTTAGGTATTTGCATGGAATTGCTAGCTATGGATTGTGCTACCAAGGAAGACCAGGATTGGACAGATTGTTGGCTATACATGGCTTTGTATATGCAGACTGGGCTGGAGATATGAATCATATGAGATATACAAGTGGGTATGTGTTTAACCTTTTTGGAGGAGCAATAAGTTGGACGAGAAAAAGACAGGTTGTAGTGGCACTTTCAACTACAAAAGTTGAATACATGGAAGCCACTCATGCAAGTAAGGAAGAAGTATGGTTACACATATTGTGTTGAGGTATTGGGTTGGTACAACAAGCTGTAAGGATAGATTTTGATAGCGATATTTCAATTTTTCTAGCAAAGAACCCGACTTATCATTCAAGGACAAATCATATTGATATTCAATATCACTTTCTGAGAGACATGGTTGAAGAAAAGAAAGTATTGTTGATCAAGGTGGACACTTTGAAGAATGTTGCAGATTAATTAACAAAATCTGTGAGCACTGAGAAGTTCTCCTTGTGTAGAGGATCCATGGCCATTTTTTCCTTGGAGTGTTGACTATGTAACCTTGTAACCCCTTGTATGCAAAGAAAACAACAAGTCGGAGAATGTTGGGTATGTTTTATATTCTTTCCATGAGTAGTTGTGTTTATGTTGTGCCAGGCGCGCAGGGGGGTTTGAGGGGGAGTCCCCTCCTTGGGGGGTGCATGGGGGTGAAAGGCCCCCACGCAGAGATTTGGGGGCAGTGCCCCCAATAAAAAAAAATTCCTCGGGAAACGTGTTGCATTTTTTCCTCGTTTTCTGTGTTGTCTTGTTTTTTGTGTCCATTGTTGGGTGGTTTTTTAGCACATAGTTTTTTCCGATGTTTTTCTATTTCTTGTTAAGGAATTAGGGTTGTTGACTAATCCAGGTGATTGGGTTAGGGTTTTGGATGTTGTTGTCTCCTATATGTATATTGTATTGTAAACAATGTATCACTATTAATGAATATAGAATATGATGGTTTTCCCGATTTGGGTTTCCATGGGAAAAATATCTGTGTAATGTTTGTACTTTCCATTGTATCTTTTCTTTTATTTTACTAAAAATTTGTTTTTAGTAAATATTGTACAAGGTTAGAATATACAATCCTTCCGTCTCTCTCCCATCCCCCTCTCCCCCACTCTCTCTCTTCACCTCTCTCTCCCTATATCCTCCCATCCATCTCTCTCATTTTTTTCTTTCCGCCCCCCTCTCTCTATCCTTCCCTCCTCTGTCTCTACCCCTCTATCTCTATATGCCTCTTTCTCACTCAATCTATTCCCCACCTATCCCCTTGCTCCTTCTCTCCTTGCTTTGGTATTTCTCTATCCCCTACTCTCCCCCCCCTCTCTCTCTTTCT
>JASDQU010224051.1:7595-23375 GCA_032191745.1 Picea mariana | reverse complement strand
TAAAAATAGAAGTCAACAATGAATTAGGGTTTCAACAGTGATTTAGGGTTTTGGAAGTCAACAATGAATTAGGGTTTCAACATGATTTAGGGTTTTGGAAAGCTATAAAGGAAGGGTTAGCGACCTAATTCATCATTATGCTGATTATGACTTGTCATTGAGGAGAAGAGGCGCATCTCAGGAGAGATAGTTCAGTGTATTCTAGGAGGAAGACACCAGTTGGCTGATTTCGGTGTTGAAAGACACACCCTAGTCACCAGGAAGATCATCTAGATCTTCCATCATTCTTCATTGATTCCGCAGTGCTCCCATATTCCGAGTATTATCTTTTAGTTGCTTATTTGTATTCCGGCTAAGATCCTTTTTTCTTTTGATCTAGCCGAGTGTTGTTATTTTATTCAGCCACAATTGCTTATTTGTATTCCAGCTAAGATCCTTTGTCTGTTTATCTAGTCGAGTATTGTCAGTTTATTCAGCTGCATTCGACCATTTTGTAATCAATAGAGATATCATAATACAAACTTTGTAGTCCTTTGTCGCGTTTATGATTTGTATGATCATTTATATGCTATAAACCTTTGATCCTACACACACATTAACAACGTTTCCTAGACTAGCCAAGCCAGGAACATTACATGATCCAATTTACAAAGGGAAGACCAAGCCCCAGATGAGTAAGAAGCAATCTCATGTAAATCCAACTGACTCGGTCATAAGCCTTTGAGAGGTCTATCTTCAGTACTGCTCCTTTTTTCTTCTGGGTCTTTATGCCGTGTAAGGCTTCTTGTGCTACACCAATTGCTTCATGAATCTATGTACCTTCCAAAAAACAAATTGTTCTTGAGAAATGGATTTGGAGAGGATGCCTTTAATTCTTCTGCTAATTATTTTTGCAATGATTTTATAATATAAAGAGATGGGACAGTAATCATCCATACTATCAGGGGAATCTTGCTTGGGAATTAAGGCTATAAAGGTGACATTAAAGGAGGGGTGTATGAAACCATTGATTATGGATTCTTCAATGACTTCGAGGAGGCCCGAGCCAAAGAAGTCGAAAAAACCAACATAGAAATCTATAGACCAGCCATCTGGTCCCAGACTTTTGTCTTTTTGAAAACTATGAAGGACTTCTTTAAGTTCTGCTTCTGCAACTTTTTCCATAAGTTCGTCATTCTCCTCCTCATCAACGAAGCTTGGGAACAAAAGTGCCATCTGAATTACAACATCAATGGAGACTGTACTGTGAGCAGAGTACTGAGCTTTAAAATGGGCCAATCCCTCTTTTGCCATATCTTCAAAAGAGGTTTGCATCCTTCCTGACTGATCTTTGATAACTCGAATAGTATTTATCATTTTCCTACCTTATTTTGTGTTTTCATCTTCTATATCATTATTTTATTTTATTATATTATTAATTTATTTTGTTTTGTTTTTAAAAAATTGATTATAGTTTTGTATAAAAATAAGACAAACAATTTTAACTTTTAATAATAATTTTTTTCTTCTATTATATTATTAAATTTATTTTGTTTAAAATATATATATACTTTTAGAATATTTGACTTTGAATGTTAGAATTTTTTATTATCATTAAAATTTTGGTCATATTTGTCTAAAAAAATAAATCAAATTATACTTTGACAACCAAGAGACAAACAAATTATAAATAAAAGAGTTTACTGAATTTGTGTTTAGTTCACTTAGAATTTCACATTTATATGTTTTAGGGCATGTAACTTTTGAAGACACAATTACTAAGTAGTTGGTTT
Source organism: Picea mariana (assembly GCA_032191745.1). NCBI lineage: Eukaryota > Viridiplantae > Streptophyta > Pinopsida > Pinales > Pinaceae > Picea > Picea mariana. The sequence continues at coordinate 21,603 of JASDQU010224051.1, read as the reverse complement.
AGTGGAAACATAAATATTTTGTTTTAGATCCATATTGAAATTACTTTTTTCTTATTAATATCTTTTTAAATGTCACATGTCAAACTCTATAATATTAAACATTGAAGGAATTAAGCAACTCCCTCATTCTAGAAAATATCTCTCTATGTATATATATCTAAAATTATTTTACTTAAGATGAATATTGATTTTTTATTTATTTATGGAATACATTAAAATATTTTTTTGTTATTAATATTTTTTTAAATACCACATGTGAACTCCATGTTGAATACTAAAGAAAAGCAATAAACTAGAAGAAATGACTCCATCAACCGAATCACTTTTATAGAGTCCATCAATTCATATAAAACATAGAATGCATCCAATGTCAATACTTGGAAAGAAAATCAAACCCTGCTCCATATTACAATAACTTTCCCTTCAGGTAATACTAGTAATATCCTTAGAGACCTGGAATACTGTATAGTTGAGAGATGGACAAGAGGGTTGGGGTCACTGACATAACTCAAAGTCTTTCTTATTTCCTTGCCCTACCTCTCCCTTCAACCTTGAGTTGCATTCTTGTTCGCTTATTGCAAAGGAACTGTCTTTGACGTCTACATTTGTTCAGGTCTTTTCTATCCTCGGATGAAGGGCTGGCTAGCAGGTGAGAGGACAACCGGTTGGGTGGGATGGAACCTAACTACCTCTACTGAGGATCTTGAAACCTCGCTTCCTGTTTTGTCCTTTTCCTCCGCTTCTGCTTCTATGTCATTGTGTCTTCTTCCAATTGGTTTTTCATTGTCAACTTTTTTACTATGATATGGGACAAATAGATCATGTAATCTAAAGGGTTTAGTTTTTAAGACAATTTGAAGAGATCTTCTTAAAGGAAAGTCAAAGGAGAAAGGCTTATGCCTATTGACAATGGGCATATTTAATAGGTTTTTAGTGTTTAATCAGTTTTGTATGGACAAGATTAAATATTGATGAAATATTCTTAGCTGTCCCAGTGAATCAATAGTTGTGATTTCAATCACTAACTTCCTCACTATTATAAAGGCATCCCTTTACATGTTTATTTTTTTACTTTTACTTGATCATATTTAAAATTTACTATGGTGAATAGCTGATTACCACCTCTGAATGATTAGAGTTTCATTTTCTGTACCAACCAAAACCTTTCAGTATTCACCAACCACAAGTTTACAACTATACTAATTTTAGCAGCAGATATACTAGTTTTAGCAGACATATTCCCCAAATCGTGCAAGTGGGATTTGATCCTCGGCGCTGAATCTACCTTATTGAATGCTTTCTGTTTATCTATGGTCTTAGTTGATCGATTGAGAGCGTGTTGTCTCTACCTTATTGAATGCTTTCTGTTTATCTATGGTCTTAGTTGATCGATTGAGAGCGTGTTGTCTCGTCGCTGCTCAGTTCTTGGACGTCGACCGATATAAAATACATATGCTAGAAGCAAGAGTTACGGAGGTTGGTACGTGGAGACCTTCCCCTGTGATGATATCAGGATACATCAGAATTGGTGGCAAATGTATATTTAGGAATGAAAACATGTGAATCTTACAAGTAGAACTGGAAGAAATCACCACAGCAGAGTCTGGAATGATATGAGCTATTAGGACGAGATGCCTGTTTCAACGAGATACCTACATACCTATATTCCGATTACAGTGGTTATTTGTTTAGCAGGCAGCAGCCTTAACTGCCAAATTAACTGACGTTGAGTTCCCAAACCGCAATAATAGAAAGGTAGGCTTGGGCCACCTAGTTCCAGTTCTCGAGACTCAGAATCTTATATCTACAGCATGGCATGCATGGCATGGAGGAGACTCAGAATCTTATATTCTACAGTTCGATAATGCTTTATTTTTTTGTAGTAGTTTAAATGTGTTAAGTTTTTGTCTTTCGGGATGAGATATTGTTGGATCTGCAGATTTGAGTGGTTAAATTTGTATAATCAAGTGCTTTTGGGTTTTTCAGCAAGCTAAATCCTTTTCTGCATTTATAAATGCAGTTTAAATAACATAAAGTTGTGATTTCACGACCTGAATCCAATTCTGCATTCATAAATGCAATTTAAACAACAAAAAGTTGTGATTTTGTGCAGATTTGCAATTTAAACAACAAAAAGTTGTTATTTTGTGCAGATTTATGTTGCCGGATAGAGGACAGCAAGCTGAATCCATTTCTGCATTCATAAACAACAAAAACGTAGAGCAGTTGGACAATTCCTTATTCTTTGCCTTAGTCTAAACCTAGAACAGTTAGACAAGGCCTTATTCTTTGCCTTAGTCTAAATGTGCTAAGTTTTTTCTCTTTTTCCCAGAAATCCTGTGAGATATTGTGAGATCTGCAAATTTGAGTGGTTAAATCTGTATAATCTAAATACATTAGAGGTTTTTCAACAGACTGAATCTATTTCTGCATTCATAAATGTAATTTAAAGAAAATAAAGTTACGCTATAATACATTTATATTGTCAGAAGAGGAAAGCAAAAACATAGACAACGCCTTCTTCCTTTTTCTCTCGACCAAAAAGCATGAAAATGCATAGACAGTTACAACATCACACAAGTCGCTGATTGAATAGCCAGTGCTTCGTGCACGTTAGAGAAATGAAAATATTCAGGAAATATATGAGTTGGAAACAATAAATTCTATGGCTCTGAGGAAGCTCTGCTTACTAGCTTTGAACCCATGGAAAATAGGTACACCTCACTCTCACATTCAAGGTAATCCCTTAAACTTGTTTGCATCTAAGCAGTTTCATCAGCTAGTGAGTTTTTTTATTAATCCTATGTATTCCTGGAACTAGATGGTTGCAAATTGGAATTGACCATGCTTGTGAGGTTATTTGTGATGAATGACCTTGAATCACAAGCAGTCTCAGCAATGGAAATTTCTAAGCCAAATGCCAAGAGCGATATCGTAGAATTTACTGCCTTCTCTAAGTTGAAAGCATCGGACCGACATGACCTAGCAATGGTCTATACTTGCAGAGTGTGTGCAACAAGATCTTTAAAGAATATGAATAGAGGGTCGTATGAATATGTAGTCGATGTAGCAACTTAAATCTGATTGTGGATCGCCTGGGTTGGTTTGGAAAACTTAGCACTGTTGAGGACTTTCTGTGGGATAGAGGAGACGAAATTCAAAGAGGGTTTATGAAATAACATTGGAGAATTTGGCAGGATGGAAATCCGAGCGACTTTTTAAAGGAAATTGTCATCTAAGTCATCAAAATCCTGTGGCTTGAGGGAAATTGTCATAATCCTGTGGCTTGAGGGAAATTGTCATCTAAGTCATCACGATTCAGGGGCATCTAACGATACCATTTAATATGGTAGTTCTGGGTGCAACCACATGTTCGACCACTACCTCAAGGTGTCCCCATGTCTCCAGGTAAAGCCCTCACGAAAATTGAACCTTACGCAATGGTAAAAAACTCCTCGCTTTCCACCATTAAATCCAACCCCTTTGGACCATACTCAAAAGTTTTGATTTAAATTTACAATCATAATTTTTTTTAGTTTGAATAAGAATTCTAATGCAATGTCAATAATTATTTTTTTCAAAAACAAAAAAAACTACAAGACAATAGAGATATCTATATGTGCTATAAAAGATCCTATTAAATCAAATGTATTGTCCTTTCCTCCATTCTAAGTAAGTTAGAAATGGAATGCCATCAATACACCTGGTAACAATGTGAATATCCTAAATAAGAAACCTTGGGATTGAAAAATAATGTATGGGTTTGCGTTAAAGGACAATGTCGAATTGATCAAGAATTGCTTTATATAAAATACGTGGCTATTTTAGAACTAAAATCATTTAGAGAGCTCTTTTATTTCCTTCTCATCTGGATTTCACCATGTTGTTTAAAAAAACTTTAAAGAATATAAATTTGATAGCTAGAAATTTGTTAATTGGGTTTAGCCAAAATGTTGTGAGATGAGGGTTATCTTTGTCACTCAACACCCAAATTTTATTGTAAAATGGTATCTTGAAAGATTTGGAAAATAATGGAAAAATATCTATATATATAAATTATAAATGGAAGTGAATTAATAGTTAGGAATTTGTTAATTAAATTTAATCAAAATGTTGTGAGATGGAGAGTTATTCTCCTCATCCAAGTTTTACTGTAAAATGACATGTTAAGAAATTTGAAAAATAATGAGAAAATATTCATATACACAACAACAAATGGAAGTGAGATTATAAACATTCAACACAACTCAGGAAAATTGCTTTTTTATTATAAATCTCACCTTTAGCGAGAAAATAAGTCCCTGAAATTTCAAAAGATTGAGAAGAAATGAAGAGAAAAATACATATCCAATGGGATGCCTTTAATTCTTCTCTTAATTATTTTTGCAATGATTTGAAGAGGATGCCTTTAATTCTTCTGCTAATTATTTTTGCAATGATTTTATAATATAAAGAGATGGGACAATAATCATCCATACTATAGGGGAATCTTGCTTGGAAATTAAGGCTATAAAGGTGACATTAAAGGAGGGGTGTATGAAACCATTGATTCTGGATTCTTCAATGACTTTTGAGGAGACCCGAGCTAAAGAAGTCGAAAAAGCTAACATAGAAATCCATAGACTAGCCATCTAGTCCCAGACTTTTGTCTTTTTAAAAACTATGAAAGACTTCTTTAAGTTTTGCTTCTGTAACTTCTGCCATAAGTTTGTCATTCTCCTCCTCATCAACGAAGCTTGGGAACAAAAGTGCCATCCAAATTACAACATTAATGAAGACTCTACTGTGAGCAGAGTATTGAGCTTTAAAATGGGCCGATCCCTCTCTTGCCATATCTTCAAAAGAGGTTTGCATCCTTCCCAACTGATCTTTGATACCCCGAATAGTATTCATCATTTTCCTACCTTATTTTGTGTTTTCATCTTCTATATCATTACTTTATTTTATTATATTATTAGTTTATTTTATTTTGTTTTTAAAAAATTGATTATAGTTTTGTATAAAAAATTGATTATAGTTTTGTATAAAAATAAGGCAAACAATTTTAACTTTTGATAATAATTTTTTTTCTTCTATTATATTATTAAATTTATTTTGTTATATATATATATATATATAATTTTAGAATATTTGATTTTGAATGTTAGATTTTTTTATTATCATTAAATTTTTGGTCATATTTATCAAAAAAAAAATCAAATTGTACTTTGATAACCAAGAGACAATCAAATTATAAATAAAAGAGTTTATTGAATTTGTGTTTAGTTCACTTAGAGTTTCACATTTGTTTGTCTTAGGGTATATAACCTTTGAAGACACAATTACTAAGTAGTTGGTTTAGTGGAAAATAAATATTTTGTTTTAGATCCATATTGAAATTACTTTTTTTTTATCAATATCTTTTTAAATACCACATGTCAACTCCATAATATTTAACATTGAAGGAATTAAGCAACTCTCTCATTCTAGAAAATATCTCTCTATATGTATATATCTAAAATTATTTTACTTAAGATAGATATTGTTTTTTATTTATTTATGGAAGACATTAAAATATTTTTTTGTTATTAATATTTTTTTAAATACCACATATGAACTCCATGTTAAACACTAAAAAAACAATAAACTAAGAAAAATAACTCCGTCAACCGAATCACTTATACAGTCCATCGATTCACATAAGACATAAAATGCATCCAGTATCAATACTTAGGAAGGAAATCTAACCCCGCTCCATATTGCAATAACTTTCCCTTCAGGTAATACTAGTAATATCCTTAGAGACATGGAATACTGTATAGTTGAGAGATGGACAAGAGGGTTGGGGTCACTGACATAACTCAAAGTCTTTCTTATTTCCTTGCCCTACCTCTCCGTTCAACCTTGAGTTGCATTCTTGTTCGCTTATTGCAAAGGAATTGTCTTTGACGTCTACATTTGTTCAGGTCTTTTCTATCCTCGGATGAAGGGCTGGCTAGCAGGTGCGAGGACAACCGGTTGGGTGGGATGGAACCTTACTACCTCTACTGAGGATCTTGAAACCTCGCTTCCTCCTTTGTCCCTTTCCCCTCGCCTCTGCTTCTATGTCGTTGTGTTTTCTTCCTATTGTTTTTTCATTGTCAACTTCTTTACTATGATATGGGACAAATAGATCATGTAGTCTAAAGGGTTTAGCTTTTAAGACAATTTGAAGAGATCTTCTCAAATGAAAGTTAAAGATTTGAGGAAAGGTTTACACCTATTGACAATGGGCACATTTAATAGGTTTTTAGTGTTTAATCAGTGTTGTATGGACAAGATTAAATATTGATGGAATATTCTTAGTTGTCCCAGTAAATCAATGGTTGTGATTTCAACCACTAACTTCCTTACTATTATAAAGGCATCGGTTTACATGTTTATTTTTTTACTTTTACTTGATCATATTTAAAATTTACTATGGTGACTAGCTAATTACCACCTCTGAATGATTAAAGTTTCATTTTCTGTACCAACCAAAACCTTTCGGTGTTCACCAACCACGAATTTATGGCTACGCTAATTTTAACAGCAGATATACTAGTTTTAACAGACATATTCCCCAAATCGTGCAAGTGGAGTTTGATCCTCGGCGCTGAATCTACCTTATTGAATGCTTTCTGTTTATCTATGGTCTTAGTTGATCGATTGAGAGCGTGTTGTCTCGTCGCTGCTCAGTTCTTGGACGTCGACCGATATAAAATACATMTGCTAGAAGCAAGAGTTACGGAGGTTGGTACGTGGAGACCTTCCCCTGTGATGATATCAGGATACATCAGAATTGGTGGCAAATGTATATTTAGGAATGAAAACATGTGAATCTTACAGGTAGAACTGGAAGAAATCACCACAGCAGAGTCTGGAATGATATGAGCTATTAGGACGAGATGCCTGTTTCAACGAGATACCTACATACCTATATTCCGATTACAGTGGTTATTTGTTTAGCAGGCAGCAGCCTTAACTGCTAAATTAACTGACGTTGAGTTCCCAAGCCGCAATAATAGAAAGGTAGGCTTGGGCCACCTAGTTCCAGTTTTCGAGACTCAGAATCTTATATCTACAGTATGGCATGGAGGAGATTCAGAATAGTATATTTTACAGTTAGACCATGTTTTATTTTTTGTAGTAGTTTAAATGTGTTAAGTTTTTGTTTTCTGGGAATATTTTCTTGAAATCTGATAAGATATTGTTGGATCTGTAGATTTGAGTGGTTAAATCTGTTGGATCTGTAGATTTGAGTGGTTAAATCTGTATAATCTAGTGTTTTCGGGTTTTTCAGCAAGCTAATCCATTTCTGCATTAAACATAAAGTTGTGATTTCGTGAGTTTTTCACGACCTGAATCCAATTCTGCATTCATAAATGCAATTTAAACAACAAAAAGTTGTGATTTTGTGCAGATTTGCAATTTAAACAACAAAAAATTGTGATTTTGTGCAGATTTATGTTGCGAGGACAGCAAGCTGAATCCATTTCTGCATTCATAAACAGCTAAAATGTAGAGCAGTTAGACAATTCCTTATTCTTTGCCTTAGTCTAAACCTAGAACAGTTAGACAAGGCCTTATTCTTTGCCTTAGTCTAAATGAGCTAAGTTTTTTCCCTTTTTCCCAGAAATCCTGCGAGATATTGTGAGATTTGCAGATTTGAGTGGTTAAATCTGTATAATCTAAATGCTTTAGGAGTTTTTCAACAGGCTAAATCTATTTCTACATTCATAAATGCAATTAAAAGAACATAAAATTGTGCTTTAGTACATTTATATTGTCGAATTCGAAAGAGGAAAACAAAAACATAGACAACGCCTTCTTCCTTTTTCTCTTGACCAAGAAGCATGAAAATGCATAGACAGTTACAACATCACACAAGTCGCTGATTGAATAGCCAGTGCTTCGTCCACGTTAGAGAAATGAAAATATATGAGTTGGAAACAATAAATTCTATGGCTCTGAGGAAGCTCTGCTTACTAGCTTTGAACCCATGGAAAACAGGTACACCTCACTCTCACATTCAAGGTAATCCCTTAAACTTGTTTGCATCTAAGCAGTTTCATCAGCTAGTGAGGTTTTTTTTAATCCTATGTATTCCTGGAACTAGATGGTTGCAAATTGGAATTGACCATGCTTGTGAGGTTATTTGTGATGAATGACCTTGAATCACAAGCAGTCTCAGCAATGCAAATTTCTAAGCCAAATGCCACGAGCGATATCGTAGAATTTACTGCCTTCTCTAATTTGAAAGCATCGGAGCGACATGACCTAGCAATGGTCTATACTTGCAGAGTGTGTGCAAAAAGATCTTTAAAGAATATGAATAGAGGGTCATATGAATATGTAGTCGATGTAGCAACTTAAATCTGATTGTGGATCGCCTGGGTTGGTTTGGAAAACCTAGCAGTGTTGAGGACTCTCTGTGGGATAGAGGAGACGAAATTCAAAGAGGGTTTATGAAATAACATTGGAGAATTTGGCAGGATGGAAATCCGAGCGACTTTTTAAAGGAAATTGTCAACCAAGAGAATATGATTCCAATCTCTGTATTAATTACGCCTAAAGGCATATACCTATTGAAAATGGGCAGATTTAATAGGGGTTTAGTGCTTAATAAGTTTTCTATGAACATGATTAAATATGGCTGGAATATTCTTAGTAGTCACACAAAATAAATGGCTGTGATTTCAATCATTAACTTCCTAGCTATTATAAAGACATCCCTTTTATGTGTTTACTTTTTTACATTTACCTAATCATATTTAAAAATTACTTTGATAGCTAACTGATTGCCATGTAAGTGATTAACATAAATTAAAATATTAACACCAGATAAATGAAGCTCAACCGTTTATTTGTTAATCAATAATAAAATTTAATATATTCTTTTAAGGATTCTTTTCATCTTATCAACCTTTCGACGTTGATCAACCACAATTATGTGACTATGCTAGTATGACACGTTGAAAGATTTGAAAAATAATGGGAAAATATCCATATACACAAGAATATATGAAAGTGAGATGATAAGCATTCAATACAACTGAAAAATTGTTTTTTTATTATAAATCTCACTTTTAGTGAAAAAATAAGTCCCTAAAAAATTAAAAAAAAATGAAGGAAAAAATGCATATCCAATATGTTTCTATGTTATTCAATTTTTCAAAACAAAATTCTCATACAAAGGAAAAAATGATATGCAGATAAATCTTCTAATATTACTGAATTTTCCAAAGCAAAATTTTCACACAAACGATAAAAGGTATGCAGATAAAACTTATATTTTCTTTTAAATTGAAGCCTTGGCATACATCCAAACTCTCATACCCAGAAAATATTGTAAAATGTATTTATAATTATGTCACCTTCCAATTTATATTGAAAATGTTAATTAAAAGGGTGATAAAATTAAAAAAAATATTTCCTGAAATAATCAAAATTTAAATAAAATTAAATTTCAATGAATTTTCCTAAAAAAAAATAACAATTTGTAAAAAAGTCCAAGAGTCACCTAAAGGGCATCCAAAAGATAGAGATAACTGGAAAGCCAAGAGCCAATAACCTTTTTTACAAACATAATCCTTGTGATTCTTGAGCTTTTTTACAAACATAATCCTTGTGATTCTTGAGGGACGGGGAGAGGTTTTTGCTTTAAGTTGTGTAAACTATTTTCATATTAATGGAAAGGTCATTACTAGCCTAAATTTTATGATGCATATGACTGCTGCTAGGTATGATTCTTAGGTATGATTCTGGACTATTCTTATGCATTTAGTTTTATGTCTCACTTTCTTTTTTATGATTTTGGCTAATCTTCCATATGGAGATGTAGCAAGTAGTTGTACTCCCTGGCTCTCCTTGGTTTGTTGCTAGTAGTCATAAAATTTATGGATTATGTGTTGTTTTCAACTTCTTCCAACTTTTAATGTTGTGTTTATTTTCCATTTTCATGTCTTTTTTTTCACTTATTAGATTACCCACATGCATTTACATTTTGCAATCTTGCATTTAGTTTTATAAATAATTTTTAAATAATAAAACATTAACCATAGACAAGACAAAATTTGAAAGGTTTCCCATTCCAAATGCTAGGAGGTCTAATTGGGACTTCTCCTCATGGTGAGCCCATGATGCTCATTATGATGGAACATTTCCTTGGTCAACATTTTGGTGCTAGGAGGGTGTGCGACAAGTTGACCCCCATGGAGCCTTTTTTTTAGAGTGCATGATCGACTCACGATTCCCCTCCATATCCCTGTAGGGGATCAAGTTTTAAGTTTTCTAAGACCATTAAATGAGATTTCCGAAAAAGATAATTAATCATTTGTCAAGAATAAAATTTGATGATGAAGGGGAAACCAATATCAACTTTACTATCCATTTCTGAAATATGTCATGAAGATGTGTGCACGTTATTTCTCCTTACTTTCAAAGGATGAATTTTAGCTTGGTATAACACATTGCCATCCTACACTCACAATTGGAAGTGATTCATAGAGGTATTCCTAGCTGTTCATGACAATTATGAAATAGAAATCTTGTACTATGAGCTAGGTAAACTTTGTAAAAGGAAACATCAACCTATTGAAGATTATTTTTTGAAGTTACTACTATTATCTTATCAATTTTGAAAAGACAAACCCTCTAACTTGGAACGATTTGTGTATTACCTCTACTTTCTTACCTTCTATCTAACAAGATATATTTTTAAATAATATGAAAAACTTGCAAAACCAAAATAACAAATTCCTCAAATAGGTTATCCTCCCAATCCCTTGAGACTAACTCAATGAATCCATTGTAAGAGGAAATAATATATCTACTTGATGAGAGTGATAGCCTAATGATATGCCAATCAAGCCTATACAACTTACAACCATCATATTTCCATCATATTTTATTAATGCACTGCACAACAAAATTTTAATTTTAAATTTTGTTTGTTATATTAATTTTTAATTTCAAATAGATTGTTTTTGTTTTTAATTTTGTTTATTGTTCTATGTAGCATGAAAACTTTTATTCAATGAAAATGAATATTTGTGAGTATTAATATTTGATTGAATATGATAAAAATGTAATTACACTATGTTCGTGAGGATTGCTGTATAATATTGATTGGTTATTGATCACAAGGTGAGGAGGTAAATGCCTCTTGATTTAATCAAATGATATTAATTATTATTGTTACAATTTATTATATTTTTATGTTTGTAACATTCTAATTTTTAATTTAAAAATTAGATTGTTTTTATTTTTTATTTTTTAATTGTAACATTCTAATTTTTAATTAGATTGTTTTTATCTTTTTAATTGAATTGTTTTGTTTTATCTATTTTTATTAATAATTTTTAATTTAAATTAAAATGTTTTTATATTTTTTTCATTAAATTGTTTATTTGTTTTTTTAATAATTATTTTGTACTTTGTTGTTTTTTGAATTTTTGTAATTTTAATTTTTATATATTTTAATTGTTTTATTTAAATTTTTTAGTTGTGATGTTTGGTGTTTTAATATTTTTTAATTTTTAATTTTTGATTTATATTTTTTAATTTGATTTATTAAATTTGTTTTTTTTTCTAATTAAAACAAAATTAAATATGTTTTTTTTTTCTAATTAAAAAAATATTTTTATTTTTGAATAATTATTTTTTCAATTTTTGATTTTTTCATCTTTTATTCTTTAAATTTGAATTATGTTTTTAGGTGTTTTTATTTTTAATTCTTAATTTTTTTTTTTGGAAAAAATTGATTTGAAGGTATTTTTTCAAAATTTTTATATTTTTTCATTAAATTGTTTATTATTATTTTTTTAATAATTATTTTGTACTTTGTTGTTTTTTGAATTTTTGTAATTTGAATTTTTTACTTTTTATTTATATATTTTAATTGTTTTATTTGAATTTTTTAGTTGTGATGTTTTGTGTTTTAATATTTTTTAATTTTTAATTTGATTGTGAAATTTGTTTTTTTTTTTAATTAAAAAAATATTTTTTTTTCTTTAATTTTGTTTCAATTTTTAATTTTTTCATCTTTGAATTTGAATTGTGTTTTGGGTGTATTTATTTTTAATTCTTAATTTTTTTTTTGAAAAAAAATTGATTTGAAGGTATTTTTTCAATTTTTTTTAAAAGTTATTTTGTTATGTAATTTTTTTTTAAACTATTATTTTTACTTTTTCTATTTTTTTTTAAAAAATTAGGTTTTCCTATCTTATATTTATTTTTAGATTGTGTTATATAATTTTTTTTAAAGGTTTTAATTTCTTCTTCTTAATTAATAAATAATTTTTTTTTCACTTTTTGATTTAGGAGTAGTTTTTAACTTTTTTATTTGTGATGGTACTAATGGTCAAGGGAATGATTTCAACTAAGTCATAGTTTTAACTCAAAAAATAAAATTGATGTTTACTTGAAGCATTACTTTTCGATTCTATGGTGACTTTTCAACAATGGTATTGATTGTCAGGCCTGAGATTTTGAATAAGTCACAATTTTAACTACAAAAAAAATATGGTGCTACTGGTAACACCATTTTTTGAAACAGGGGTTGATTTTGTGTTTTTGACCAAAAAAATAGATTTTTTGGGCTAGAGTTTTCTTTTTGAGGTCATAGTTCTCGTTAAGTTGGTAACTATGCTATAATAAATAGAGATGAATTATTAAATTTAAAAGAAATAACAAATTTATTGTAAATAATCATTATTGCAATTAACTACACACAATAAACAACAAAAACACTCATTATTATAACTAACTAGACACAATAAACAAACAATCATTAAATTAAAAAAAATAACAATATATTATTGTGTATAATCATTATTGTAACTAACTAGACCCAATCATAGATATTATATACAAACTACTCCATGCAAATTAGTTTTTTTCCCGGGATGGGGTGTCACCTTGAAAATACCGCCCAAGCAAGCGGAGGAAGGTCGTACTTCCACTTGGGGGCACAAACCGCTACACACATATCGAAGGAAGTACTCATGTCTAGTCGGGGATGAGTTATTAACAACCCCGATCTCCTGGAGCATGGGAGGATCAATCGAAATATGGGTGTTGGTACTTCGACAATGATGGGAAATTACTTTGCCCGAACTACAACTATTGCTGCATTCACTCTGCATAATCCACGCTGCTTTATGGGGTGGACTTCATCATTGACGGGAGATGGTTTCATTTGTGTTTGGTTCCCTCTGGATAATTCTTTTTCCCATGCTGAGAGGCCTGAATTTGGTGAATAGTTTTGCATCCTCAGAGGTGTTATTGATTGTTTCGCTTGCCTCATGCTGAGAATTCGATAGAGGGGACGATCACGACAAGGTAGTAATTCCCGCAGATGGACGAATAGTAAGCATACATGAGTTATGATCTCATCCAATCTCCCTGAGTGCGAGATACGATTTCTTTACCTCCCAATACTGAAGAGCAACGTGAATTGTCCATGCAAGAGGTAGCATAGATATGGGGCTGTCAGGTTGAGTTGTTTGATGTGGACTATGAAACACTAGATGATGGTTGTAGGTTTTCCTCTGTTCCTTTGGGAAGTTCTCCTGTGAGTGATGCTTCTCAAATCGGCTCAACAGATTCTCAAGGTGCATTCTGTACCTCCGGCTCCTTTCGTGTCAGTTCAGAAGAATTCCATGTACCACACTCTGCTTCGTGCAATCTTGGCTCAAGGGAAGAACTCTTACAATTGGTCTTTAAAATGTGCAACAAAGTAGCGGATCTAAATTTTAGTATCGAGTTGCTGAACTGACACATCTCTTGGCTCGTGGCTCTGAATGCTAACATGGCTCTCCAACATCTGGTTCCTGATATGTCTGCTTAGGATGCTCTCTTGCTGCATGTCCCTATTCCTCTGCTGATGGGAAAACAACCTTCTCCTCAAAATGACTAGGTCTCACCTCATGTCTAATAGTGGTTTTATTCTCGGGTATTTTTTTGGTTTTAGTTTCACTGTTCTAGTTCTTAGTAGGATATAAATTTT
>JASDQU010224050.1:5106-15422 GCA_032191745.1 Picea mariana | reverse complement strand
CTTCTATAATTCGGTAGCCTCTAATTTACCACATGTTGAGATTGAAATATACTTTGTTATTGGAAGGGAATACTTCTCTATAACTAATTTAGTAAAACATTGACCTAACAACTTAAGCAAGAGGATAAAAATCTCAATGAAATGGAGGGATATATCCATCATACTTTTGTATGATACCTCATCTAATAAAATAATTAAATGAGACAAAATAATGTTGGATAGAAAAAAAGATATATGTGTTAAGAGGGAGGCTTACTTGTAAGTGCAACTCATACTAGGTTATAATAGGGTAACCCCCCTCCATTATACCTAATAAGGGTTATTAGACTAGAAATTAGGTTAAGGAACCATATATATAGTTTCAGTAACTAAGGAAGGTTAGGATATCTATAAGGAAGGTATGTGAGTTAAGGTTTTGGTGATTATTTCATAGTAAGGTTTTGGTAATAACCTAGTAGAAGATAAGGTACATTAGGGTACTTCTCCTTTACCTTGACTTTCCTAGTAGGTGAGTAGGGGAAGCCAAGTGATATGCATTTTTAGAATCCCATAGTCAAGTTATATGATTTACCTAAATAAGGATTTGTGAGATATTTAAAGGTGAGATGAATTTATGATGTTAAAATTTTATGGTGTTCGTGTACATATCATGAAATCAAACCTAATTCATGTTCTTTTTAAGGTTGTTTAGTTGAATCAATTAAATTGTGATTTAGCAATGACTGAGTCAAAACCTACCATAACTAACACATGTGGAACCCTTAATTCATTGTGGTATAAATTTTCCTTGTAAATCCTTGAAGCAATACATCCTAAGATTTTGATCCCCCTCACAAAATATTGCATGGTTATTATAAATGAAAATGAAAATTGAACTTGTCTAAGTTACCATAACCACCTAAGAGTTCCAAACATTCAAAATATTTTATTTAATTTAAGAGGGGCATTTCCATCATGATCATCTTAAGTATCATCGTCATTATATGACTATAACCTAGTTCATCTATAAATGAAGTCCTTTAGTATTAGTAACCCCACCCTAAAATGTTTCTAATGATAATGATAAAACACACCACTAAGACATCATCAATATACTAGCAAAAACCAAAACCTACTTGGCATAACCTACATTTTGATGGTGCTTCATAGGAATTGATAATAAATGATGGTGTCATCCAAGACAACCAAAGGCACTTGGCATTGGCATACTTTGGTAACATGTGCAATAAAAAGTAACAATGAGGCTAAGTTCAAATCCTATTGCAGGATTTCAAATTAGCAAGGGATCATCTACAAATACAATATGTTATAAACCACCTTTATAATTGAAGGAACAACATGCAATATACTTTGTGCAACACAATTTCAAATACTACGCACCACTACGCACATAGTTCACAAAACTACAGTGCAATGGACTGACTGCTAAGTTTTTTGTGTGCTGTGAATACACACTTAATGAAATGATTTATGAATGTGGAATAACACAGTGCTTTGCTTAGCACATAAACTCATAAATAATACAAAAACTTGTCAATACACAAAATGCTTGATATTAACGAACTTTGGCGCAGTGTGCGAATACAAAATACAATGACAGAGATGAGTTTCAACTCCAATGGCTTCTTCTACTGATTTTATAGTCTGAGAGCATGTACTTAAACTTATTACACTCCTCAGTTGTTGCTTGTTCTCGACTGTTCTCTCGACCTCTCTTTTCCGCTATGCATACTACCTTATGCATCCATCCAACATCTTTCACTAACTAAATGACTCAGACTTATATGAACTTCGACTAAGACTTCCTACAGAAGCTAAGACTAACTTAACATTAAAGAATACCTTAAATTCGACTGATTCTTCATCTACTTAACTAAACTTGAGAAGCTAGAGATCAGCTCCATTTATAACTTTACCATTGGCCAACTCACTTATGAGTAATCGCGCGACTTTGCACTTACACACTATCAGATTGTCTAACTCACAATTCAACTACTCACAGATTTACTGAAAGACAAATCGACGGAGACAAAAATATCTCACCGAATTGTAATTACTATTTCCAACACTCCCCCTTAGTCATAAGTAGTTGGGATTAAAAAAGAAAATTACATCAAAAATTTTAGTTTTCATTTTATTGTCACTCATTTTTTACTGCATGGACTCCGAGACTATTTTGCAAATGCTAGAATGAATCTTTTTCTAAAGCCTTTGTGAAAATGTCTACAACTTGTTGTTTTGACCAACAAAATTCTAAGTAGATCTCTTTGTTATTCACGAATTCTCTAATAAAATGGTACCTTGTATCAATATGCTTAGTTTTATTGTGAACCATAGGATTCTTTGATAACATGATGGTTGAATTGTTGTCACATAATACTTTTGTTGGTTCCTGTTGTTCCTGCAACAAATATTTTAACATCCTTCTCATCCAAACTGCTTGACAAGATGTGCTTGTAGTTGCGACATACTTTGTCTCTGCTGAAGAAAGAGTTACTATGTGTTGCTTCCTTGATGCCCATGATACTATATGTGTTCCAAAATGAAATGTGTACCCATAGGTACTTTTCCTGTCATCTATGTTGCCTCCACAATCACCGTCAGTGTATCCAATGAGTCTGAAATATTCTGAAGTGGAGTACTATATGCCAAAATATTTTGTTCCATTCACATATCTCATGATTTTGTTTCATGCCTTCCAATGTGGTTATTTTAGAGTTTCAATGAATCTTGAGATTAGGATCACTCCATGGATAATATTAGGTCTTGGTACTGTGAGATACATAAGACTACCTACCAGTCTTTTAAATAGTGTAGGATCCACCTTGTACCCTTTGTCTTCCTTGCTTAACTTCAATCTTGTTATGACAGGTGTTGGTGTTTCTTTTGAATTCACCATATTGAATCTTTTCAATATTTCATGTGCATACTTGGACTGTGAGATAAATATACCAGTTTTGGACTCACGCACTTCTATTCCCAAAAAATATCTCATAAACCCCAAATCAGTCATTTAAAATTCATCCTTCAAGACTAACTTGAATTCTTCTATGCCAAAATTACGTGTAAATATCAAATCATCCACATATAAACAAACAATTAGCATATTACCTTGTTGATTTGATTTGATGTATAGTGTTGGCTCATTTTCACTTCTTTGAAATCCATTCAGTGTGAGATAGAAATCTATGCTAATGTACATGTGCATAGATATCCACATGTATGTAGACGTAGAAGTTGGGGGTTTCTATGTACTTTTGCACATGGAATGGAGTTAAGTACCAATGGTGAACGTGTGTGTATGTGCACACTTGCTTGGATTGTTGGTAGGGAATGAAGAGATATATGTGTGGTACCTTGGGAGGGTGGGTAGTCTAGGGTGCATGGCCCTGTAAACACAAACCTTCACTCCAAGTGTATGTGTAGGGGTGACCATATGTGCATGTATACACACATCATAAAAAAGGTCACACAACTTTAACTCACCATGAATCTTTGATATATGCGACACTTTTGTTTAGCATATAAAAATATTTTATTTATGAGAGAAGGATCATGTTATGTAGTGATTTGACTTCTTACTTTACAAATATTTGCATACCTTATTCACCTCTTAATTTGAAAATAAAATGTTATTGCATGAGACGAGGTCGATACCCGTCTGATACCACTATAACCTGATGTGCTCCACGTAGCCTAAAATAATGGAGCACAATTAAATCTGGGTGAGAATCAAACTTGAGACCTCCTTTACATATTTCCTTCCATTTACACGACACTTTTCCAATCAGTCTACACCCCTGCGGGGAAAATAAAACTTTATAAAAATACATAAATTTTCCTATTAAATTCTATGAAACTATAAATCCTATTAACTTAAATATCACGAAAAAAAATCCCATGCATAATATTTACCTAAAATATCTAAATAAATATAAAAAAAACATAATAACTTAAGACATCCTTCCATAAGTAATTACAAACAAAAATAAACAATTAAAATTTCAAAAATCCATTAGAACTTTGTCATGAAGATTAAAATCCACCGCCACCATCTTAATAGTTACAACACCCTATGCACCCATACATACACACCCATGGAATTATTAATGTAATGTACCTAATATGAACCTCATTTGTACTTGCACATATAGGTTGGTGAGCTATTTTGGTTTTACACGCACCTGAGTAGTGTGCTATGTAATTTTCCATATATGCTGGAGAGCCATTGGAAACAAGTGTAAATGTAATGAACATATATACTTGTGAGTAATTTTGTTTTTTCATGCACATAAGTGGTGCACAAGGTCTATAACCAAAGAAAAATGTGCACACATTCCATCGTGTTGCGTGTATCTGAGCAAGTGCATGTGGATTGCACATCAAGGGAGGGTGTGCATATTCCACAGTGTTGCATGCCTCAAGAAAGTGTGCGGGAGTGACTGTAATATATAATATATATATATGTATGTGTGTGTTTTGGGGTCATAGATCCTATGTGATTGTTGGATTGTTGAGAAAGCCGCAAATAGGTGATTGTGCCTATCCTTGTAAAGTGTATCATAGTTGAGTTAATATTAAAACATTGTTACACTGAGATGAAAAGAGACGGGGCTTAAATCCACCAAAAATGGGAAAAGGTGGGGACTATTTTAATAATATTTTAGAAAAGTATAACCTTACGGATATGTTATTTATCCTAAGTTCTTAAAGGATGGGAATGAGTCACCAAGTGAATAAATTTATCTATCAAGGTGACAAGTGTTGAGATGAAGGCATGCAATATGTATTGCTAGCCTTAGTGTATTTTGTGGGGAGGAATCTATTATTCTCTATTCATTCGAGAAACTTTCCTCTGCAAATGAGTCTATGTCATATTGTGTTGTCATGTTTGGTATATCCTTGTGCTTGGGAAAAGTCATGTTTTGTCGAACATGTGGGTTGACAGGCTCATATGTTATTGAAGAAAACGGTTGCAACAACCATACGTTGACTAAGAAGCAGGGTGTTAGGCCCATGAGCATTCTCTCTAGGTGAAATTTTGAGGGGAATTGTTCCCTACTCATCATTAGTTGTAGTGCTCTGAGAATTCTTGATCTCTAGTGCTCTGATAATTCTTGATCTGGCCTATTGTTGAAGTCATGGAAGGAAAGTGGGGCAAACGAAGCTCTGTTGAGTAGAGAAGGGGCATGCTTCTTGGGGTGGGATAGGCATGTGGGGAATGAGGTATTGTAGAATAGTTATAGTAGTGACACCTTGGATAGAGAAAATCCATTGATTGTTAAACCATAGATTGACACTAGAATCCTTTATCCCTGATGAAATTCAAGCCCCAAATTGAGGGTGAACTATTGTTAAAATCTTATGAGCAACAACGTATATGGCTAGGAGGAAATTTCATGCACTTAGTTGGTGATTTATCTGAAAGATAAGTGTTATTATGTACTTTTCTATTTACTGCATGTTCATTTGCGTTTATTTTTTATGGTATATCTCTTGCATGATGTTGCATATGAGTAATGGTTGTTATTATGTTTAATGTTGTTTATTCATGTAAGTGCAATGTGGTTATTCAATATTGTAGTCATACATGCTGA
This sequence comes from Picea mariana, assembly GCA_032191745.1. Classification (NCBI taxonomy): domain Eukaryota; kingdom Viridiplantae; phylum Streptophyta; class Pinopsida; order Pinales; family Pinaceae; genus Picea; species Picea mariana. The sequence goes on along the minus strand of JASDQU010224050.1, from coordinate 9,825 downwards.
GTACATTAGTTGATAAGAAACTTGTGTTAAGATAGTCCTAGTAAATGGTAAAGAGTTTCCTGAGTGAGGATAGAAGCATTGTGGGCACAAAAAGTGGTCCATGTGCACAAGTGACTAGATTCACTATGTGTGTTGGAACATAGTTTAGCGCAACAGGACCTACAAGTGGATTCATAATAGTTAGGCACATTGTGGCATTCAGGTGCTCCGTATGGTAATGAGCGTAGTAGTTTTCACATGATTGGAGTGGTCTTACCTCTATAACGTTCAATATGATTGAGTGAACAATTATATTTTGGGTTACTTCCACTATTATAATCCATTTAAACAAGAGGGAATGTGGTTCGGGTTGCACACATTCCTTCAATTGTTTCCAACCACTCTCATATTAATTACTCACTAGTTTTTATTTTAGGTAAAGTTGCTTAGTAGTAAGTCGTGGATGTTACTTGTGGTATTAGAGGTGAAGTTGGGAGAGTTTTTGTGATGTGGCCCACCCTATGACAGTTGTTACTTGTTGTATCAAACCTGAAGTTGGGAGAGTTTATGATCAAGATTATCTTCGGTACGAAATGAGAGCGGAGATGTAACAACCCAAATTGACTAATTTTTATCCTAATTTTTAAATTTGAATTTAATTAATTATTAAAATATAGTAAATGAGTCTTTTATTATTTTATTATTAAAAGTGGGTGAAGTAATTAATGGGGGGATAAGGTTTTTGGGGAATTAATGGGAGAATAAGGTTGTTGGGGGATTAATAAGGGGGGCTTGAGAGAGGAGGATAAGAGAGGAGGGGAGTGCTTGGAAGACGATCTCATTTTTATTTTGGTTTGAAATTTTTTGAAAGATAGAGAGAGAAGGTGGAGGGAGAAACAATTTTGGACTGCATTTGGATTGCTAGTTTTACTTGAGGAGCTTGCTTGAGGATTTTAACAAGGGGCACCTATTGATGGGAATTTTTGGATCAGGGGCCAGGAAACCGAAAGGAATCCTGGGGCTAGGGAGCTAGATAGGTTGTTCCTAGCTAGCTGGGAGGTTAGTTAGTTTTGGGCAGAGCTTTAGCTTGGACATAGTTGGATAACAACATTAGTTTGAGGTATTTATTATCATGCTTCTCATTTTTTTAAAATTCTGTTGAATAGTGAATTGTTATTATGCTGAATAGAGAACAAAAAATAATTTTTGATAGAAATTCTATGTTTAAATTTATGTTTTTTAAGGCTCTATTTGGACATGTATTACACATGGTATCAGAGCCCAGTTTCAAAACTGAAACCTGGGCTTCACTACCCACAACACTGGGATTTTCTCTTTGTGCCAACATGGTCTACAAGGTCTGAATCCAATTTGGGTTGTTACAAGTGCAACGTTTTTTTAGGTTGAAGTCCCTCAGCTAATAATTTTAAAACTTAAGAGAATTTAAAACCCCCTAACTTCAAGAAAGAAAATTCCAGTGATGGATCTACATCAGGTGCATAGTTGTTTTCCTTAGCATTCTGGATTACCTCCATAATAAAATGAACAACTGGGCTTTGCCGAGAGGTTTGATGTACGATAGCAGGAGGGTAAAGCGAAAGTTGAAGAAAACTGTGTATCCAAGCAGAACTGCAACATCAAGTTGTTTCCTGTACCTATGTGAAAATATTCCATGCGATTTAGAATATATACAGCTAATGTATTCTTGCCAAATAAGGATCCATTACTGCTCGAGGATGGCTTGTTCCACTTGTGACCTAAGAACCTGTTCATGAGATGGCATTTTGGGTATACATGAGAGAATACATCCATTAATCCGTATCCACCTGCCTTTGATGTCATGCTAAGAAAAAAAGCAAATCCATCGAGGAGAAAAATAATAACCCATGAAAAAGAACCAAATGCATTGGCTATGATCATGCTCAGACACAATGATGTAATGAACTAAGACAGTGAATAATTGAATAGTGAAGTGGCTATGTGATGAACACAGATTAGCAGACGATGTTGGCGAAAGAACCCTTCAACATGAAATGGTTTAAATGCCTCAGCACATTCCTTCATGAATTGATGCAAGAGCATTGCCTTCACAACCATCAGCGCACACGTGGAGGAGAGAAGGATGACATCTCAACAATGCGAAGTTCAAATCAAGCATTTATTCAGAAATTAAATTGGTTGTTGGGATATTTTTGAAATGACATTTTCAATTGTAACTTGTTTGTAAAGTCTTCAGGACTGTAAGAGATTGCAGGCATGGAGTGTTGACTCTGCCTAACAGTAATTAACAGTTATTGTAATAGCAACACTAGTTAGGTGATAGTTGAATTCTAAATTTAATAGATTTCAGGAAAGGACAAGAGAGCTCAGGGATCCGGTCCTTAGATAGTTTTCCAATTACATTATAATAGAGGATGTGAATAGGTAGTAGTAGAAATAGTAGGAGATCAGTAGAACATAATAGAATGGAGTAAAGACACTATGTAATTTTTATTTTATGAATGAATAGAACAGAAGAAAATTGTCTCGAATCTGTTTTGAGTTATGTTCATCTTGAGTATGAATGGATGTATGTTATTTTGTATATGTGTAGTAATTACAGTTCATTTTCTATGCATGAATAATAGAGAGAGTGACTGTATGAATCCATAATGAGACTGGATAAGTTTAAGTTGTTCTTCTACTGAACCCTGTATGCAAGGTGTGCATTTCCTAACGCAAGGTGTGCATTGACTGAATTACAGAACGATTCAGGAAAAGGGGGTTCAGAGAAAAACATCGGAACTTAAGAGTCTAGATGCAAGGAGTGCGTAGGACCCTGAAACGACCAAGCGTCGAAGAACCAGGAGGATGAGCGCCAGGTGGGCGGGAAGTAATTTTATCTTTGAGAAAATCCTTTGAATTTGAGCTATTCGAAATCTTCTAAGGGAAAAAGCTCAGAAGGGATAACACCTTTAAGAAAGCATTGACGAAGTCCAGAGGAGGCAGATTCGTCAAAGAGAACAAAGTTGATCGAAAAACTCTGGAGACGGATAGATTTCCCAAGTCTGGGAAGGGTGTCATAAAATCCCAGGAGGAAGGCACAGTAGTTGTTAGATCTCAAGTGTGAGAGTCGACAACCGTTGGGTCTAGAAGAAGGTGCTTGAGGTTTAACCCTCGTATAAACAAAGGAGAAGGCCTGTCAAAATTTCCTGAAAGGACGTGGACCATCAATCCGGTTGGATTGTATTCGTTGATCTCTCAACAGATTTCAACATTTTGGTATTTCGGTTACCAAGGATGCAACAGGTAAGAGTTTGGGACTCTTGATCCATGAAACCCCGAAATAACATAAGCTGTTATATCAGGAAGGATCTCAACCATTGATTCCCTTGTGGGGTGGCATTTCAGGATTTGTCATTTCGATAGTTTCGAAGACAAGGAGTTGGGGCGTTTTGTAGCAAAGACCCCAAAGTCGTGAAATTCGACATGCTTTCGGAGTAGGACTGTGGTCAGGGGGGAAGTGGTCACATGGAACGAGGTTTGGCTAGGGGATAACCATTTTTGAGCCTATTTCGACATTTCAGAATTTCAGAGTTCGGGGAATCGAAGAGTTAGAGAACTTGACATCAGGATTCACCAAGTCACGAAATGAGAAAAATGCCTATTTAGCATGGCCCGAGGTTATAGCGTCGTGGTCGCTTGGAGGAGGTGAAGCTCGCGCTTTGTGCCTAGTTACATAAGCAGGTTTCATTGAACAGAGGGACCTGTGGATTGTTCAAAAAGGTTCCAACCAAGAACCAAAGAGTTGTTTCAACTCGAAGAGGGAGAGGACGATCCAGTGACTGGGAGGTCACAGACCCCAAGGGGAGGGGGTTTGGATCAGGTGGTATCAGAGCACAGATTAAGCTTTTTTGCAAGACAAATTACAAAGAATAAGAGAGGGAATATTGTTATCATTGTGGTATCAAAGAAATTTCACTTTTGTGTGAAGGTGATGCAATGAAGTCATGCCGACAAGGAGACGCAGAGTGAATACAGAGATGGAAGAATAAATGAGGTGACTTCGAATGAGATTGGATGCCATGGAGACAACACAGGGAAGAGCACTAGATACTGGTGATGTCAGTGAAGCTGAGAGTGAAGAAGAGGCAGAAGCTAGTGAAAATGTAGCCGAGGATGTTGAACAAGACCGCTTGATAAAAGTTGTTTCAAAAATAGGTGCTAGAGAAAGGATAGAGGTACCTATGTACGAAGGAAATTTGGAAGTCAAAGAATTGTTAGACTGGATACACACTATGGATAAATACTTGGATTATGAAGATATCAAAGAGGACAAGATGATAAAGCATGCAGTGACAAGACTGAAAGGCCATGCAACGTTATGGTGGGATGAACTGCAAGTCGAGCGTAGAAGGAATGGTAAGTAGAAAATTAAGAGTTGGGATAGGATGATAGCTAAGATGAAAATGAAATTCATCCCAAAGGATTACCAGATCAATCTTTATAGAAGATTGCAAAACCTGAAACAGAGAGGTTTATCAGTGAAGGAGTACACTGAAGAATTTTACCGAATGAACATCAGGGATGGAAAGAAAGAGAATGAAGACGAGAAGACAACCAAATATATAAATGGGTTGAGATATGAAATTCAAGAGGAGATGAGCGCATGATGTCTATCATGAAATTCGAGGATGCTTATCAAGCAACCTTGAAAGATGAAGAAAAAATAGCCAGGAGGCAAAGCCAATGAAGTAGAGG
>JASDQU010224049.1:3136-17479 GCA_032191745.1 Picea mariana | reverse complement strand
CCATAAGTGACCAGAGGCTGGACCAAAATGTGTTGAGGAACCTGCTGTCGCGATCTAAAATGATAGTTTGGGTGATGTAGGAGCATCTCTCCATGTCATCCAGCTAGCCAACCAGCCACGTCGAGCGTATGCATTCAAGATGAAGAGAGGCGCAGTCCTCATCTTTTAATTTGTAATTGAATGCAATTTAATGTTTAGGCTGGTGAGATGGGAAGCCATGCCTTTATGCAGGCATTAGGTAGATCAGCCTTTAATGTTTGTAAGGTTGAGATCTAGATCCAGATGCTGGACTAGACAACCCATTCAATGTAATTGAATAGGGTAGGTAGATTGGGGGAAGAGCTCTAAGAGCCCCCTCGAGTAAAAAGAGATTGGGAGTATCTCTTTGAAAGTTTGTCGAGCCGAGAGATAGAAGAGTAGAGAATATGCAAGTAGAGAGTAGAAGAAAACAGCCGAGACCTTGTTACAGGCCGTGCTCAGGAACACCGTGTAAATACAGGCATTTGCCATAATTTAATACAAACGGGAAGCATTTTTTCCTGCATGTACTATGTGTTGAATGGATGTCTGTGAGTGTTCTATTTTATGATATGAATGTATGTTGTAGATGTATCCTAGGCATTTTTAGGAGTGTGTTTGATTTCAGGTGAAGTTCTTTGAAGGTTCATACCAGGAGGGTGTGACAGAATGTTGCGGGTTTTGATAGTCGTGCACAGAGGATGCATTTCTGAACACTACAGGTTCAGACAAAGACGTGTTGCGGCAAAAGAACTGGAATCAACAACTTAGGGAAGACCTCAAGGTTGTTGAATACCTTGGAGGCAAGGTTGTGTATGAGATACACAGTTGCAGACAGAATCTCTAAAGAGTTCCGTGAATCTCTGCCAGATGGGCATCGAGCCAGTGCAAGGAATGCACAAAGATAGAACTCTGCTGTGAGTTTAAGGAGAAACAGAATCACTGTGGATTCTGAGAGATCTTCCAGGTGGGTATTGAGAGGGTGAATAGGTGCACAGGAGGACAGGACTACTGAAAGTTCTATGAGAAGACACTCTGCCAGGTGGGCATTGAGACATTGTGCAGGTAGGCACAGAGGGAAGAGAACTCTTTGAGTTCTGTATTCTGAAGGAAGAATCCACTGAGGGATTTTCACAGGGTTGTTGAACACCTTGGTAGGCTCAGCAAGAGGTTGCTTGAGGCAGAGGATAGCCAGGAGGGCATCCAAGTATTCTCCACCTGTGGGAGAAGAAAGAAGGATGAAATCCCTTAGGGGTCTGAGCATTTGAGAAGCTCAGGAGAGACAACACTGTGTGTGCATGAAGACTCTGCAGAGGCGTAGAAGTCAAAGAATCCCTTGGGGATTCAAGGAGAAAAGCTTAGGAGGAACAACGTCGTGAAGAGTGCAGGTGAGGACTCATATTGTGGAGCTCGCAGGAGGAAACAGACAAAGGTTGAGGCCTTTGAGTTTTGGAAAATTCTCCCAAGACTGGGAAGAAAGTGTGCAAGCTCGGGAGGAGTAATATCGACCGTTGGATAAGCTAAAGAGATATAGACCATTGGAAGGTTTTCACATCCTGGGAGCATCAGAGCGAGCACATAGAAGAGGAGATCGTCAGTCGTCGGATCTCACTCAGAATATCCGTCAGCCGTTGGATCGGGTGAAGACATGCGGAGTTTAGCCTCTGGAGCAAGCGTGCAAGGAGAACGGGTCTGGACCGTCGGATCTTGGTCCAAATACCCGACAGTCGTCAGATCGGTTGGGAGCTGCACGAGGTTTAACTTCATGGATAGGAGGTTGAAAGTCCCGATAGAAAATTCAAATCGGTGCATCGGGGTTCGACGTTTCACGAATCCTAAGGGCAAGACTTTCGGAGCATCAAAAGTCACGAAATCGCGAGAAGCGATTAGGACCATCCATCATAGGAGGACGCGTGGAGGAGATCAGATCATTCAGGATATTTCTTGAAGGGAAAGCTATTTATCAACATTATGGGACTCGGGATATCGGGGATCCCGTGGACAAGAAGTCCATACATTTCGGAAAGGCAAAGTCCAAAACCCCGATAGGAGATAAGGCTACGGTCTTGCGAGATAGTAGTCACGTGGGCCAGGAGTTTAGCCAGGAGGGCTAACACGTAAAGGCGCGTATCAACAAATTGGCTCATCAGAGATCGAGGATTCAAGAGGACAGGGAATTATTGACATCGGGGATCACGAAACCCCGAAACCTGAAATTATCAATTGGGGAAAATTCATAGGCACGTGCAGAGGCCATGATAGGGAAATAAGGACCTGTGGATTGGGTTTTCATCAGAGATTCCAGTAGGGAATCAGAAGAGCTAATTCGGCTCATGAATGTGACAACGATCCTATGAGCAGGGGGGCGCGATGAGGATGTGGTCGTGAGAATTACTGCATCAGTTGGTATCAGAGCAGGAAATTCACTTGTATATTTCAGGTGAAGTGAGAAGATAAAGGAAGACAGGGCGCTGGAGACTCTGTAAGGATTGTTCGCAGGTAGGAAACAGTCCATAGACAATCAGCAGGACTTTAGGATGAAGATGGTAACACTCTTAGTGTGGAGTGACAGCAACAGGTTTGCCAAGAAAGCAGACAGGGACATCACCATGGTTACTGAGGACCATAGGCATGCTGGGAAGAAGAGCAAGGTAGAAAAGCTTGAAGAAATGGATAAAGAGCTCTATGAAATAAGGACAGACATAGAAAATCTTGAACTGTGGATGTAGCAGAAAACAAAGCCGAGATGGGTATATGAATGGCCCATGAAGAAGGAAAAAGAAAAATGGCCATTCAAGGAGTTGATGGCTAGAAGACAGCGTAAGATATTAAGAAGATGGTTGAGGTATGATGAAAACCTCAATGGACCAGAAGAAGAAATGGTTCAGATGTGTGAACCAGAGACTGGGAGAGGTCTCAATGATGCCGAGAGTGAATTGGGATCAGCTGAGGGTCTCAAGAACTGCCAGGAGGGCAGAGAAGAAATTCCCAATTGCCAGGTGGGCAACGAGTTGAGATCACTGTGGGATCTCAGAGACTGTCATGAGGACAACCAAGGAATTTCACATTTCCAGCTGGGAAATGATAGGAGGTCGCTGTGGGATCTCGAAGACTGCCATGAGGGCAACGGAAGCATCTCAGATCGCCAGGTGGGCAGAGATGAGAATTTGAGACTATCTGAAGGTCTCATGGACTCAGAGGTGAGTTCAATTCAGCAAGGAATGATGATGAATATGGGATCAATTGATCTCATAATCTTCTAGGAGAGAAGTAGAAGCATCCCATATTTCTAGGTGGGCAAGGATGAGAAGATGAGCTGGAATCAGCCAGAAGAGCTGACAGAGCAGGTGAGCTCAGAGGTGAGTTTAGATCAATATATGCAGCTGGCAGAAGAGGAAGATCAGAGGAATCTTCTGATGATTGGAGGGATCGAAGTATTCCTTCCACTTGCCCAAGAGGAGGCAAAAATATGTGTTGCAGGTGCAGCAACAACAGAAGGACAACTAGTTGTGACTATCAGGAAAGAAGAAGGATTGGAGCAGATTTTAGAAGCTGCCCAAGCAGATGAGGATGATGAGAATTTTGAGGAATGGCTCAATATTTTCAGCCAGGAGACTGAAAAGACTGCAACAGGGGAGTTTGCAACAGAAGAAGAAAAAGGGGCAGACAACATTTTCTTTGTTGATCTGTGGGAACAATTCGAAGCCCTGGAAGAGAGGGTGAAGGTGCAGGGTGTGCACATCCAACAGGTAAAGTTGGAGACTGATGAAGATGGCATGGGAGATCATGATGATCTGCCCATGTGCAGAGAATTTTTGCATCTGGGGAGACTGTAAAAACAGAGCTAGCCATGGGAGCATCTAGACGAAGCAATAAAAGAAATCAGAAAGTTGATGTTGAGGTCAGCAGAAAATGCCAGCAAGCAGAGGTTGGGCAGAAAGGAAGCAACAGCAACAGAATGGAGCGGATGAACAACTCCAAAGGATGATTTGGGATCAAGGAGGATTTCCACAGCTGAAATGGGAAGCTCATGAGTAGGAGCTCATGATTTTTGCAGCTGAGGCGTATGATGCAGGAGCATCTCTCCACGTCAGCCATCCAGCCAGCCAGCCACGTCGAGCGTGTGCATTCAAGATGAAGAGAGCCGCAGTCCTCATCTTTTAATTTGTAATTGAATGTAATTTAATGTTTAGGCTGCTAATCTGGGAAGTCGTGCCTTTGTGCATGCATTAGGTAGATCGGCCTTTAATGTCTGTAAGGCTGAGATCTAGATCCAGATGCTGGACTAGACAACCCATTCAATGTAATTGAATAGGGTAGGTAGATTGGGGGAAGAGCTCTAAGAGCCCCCTCAGGTAAAAAGAGATTGGGAGTATCTCTTTGAGAGTTAGTCGAGCCGAGAGATAGAATAGTAGAGAATCTATGAGTAGAGAGAAGAAGAAAAGAGCTGAGACCTTGTTACAGGCCGTGCTTAGGAACACCATGTAAATACAGACATTTACCATAATTTAATACAAACAGAAGCAGTTTTTCCTACATGTACTCTGTGTTGAATGGATGTCTGTGAGTGTTGTATTTTATGATATGAATGTATGTTGTAGATGTATGTTAGGCATTTGCAGGAGTGTGTTTGATTTCAGGTGAAGGTCTTTGAGGCTTCATACCAGGAGGGTGTGACAGAACGTTGCGGGTTCTGATAGCCGTGCACAAAGGATGCATTTCTGAACACTGGGGGTTCAGACAAAGACGTGTTGCGGCACAAGAACTGGAATCAACAACTTAGGGAAGACCTCAAGGTTGTTGAGTACCTTGGAGGCAAGGTTGTGTATGAGAGACACAGCTGCAGACAGAATCTCTGAGGAGTTCTGTGAAGCTCTGCCAGATGGGCATCGAGCCAGTGCAAGGAATTCACAAAGATAGAACTCTGCTGTGAGTTCAAGGAGAAACAGAATCACTGTGGATTCTGAGAGCTCTTCCAGGTGGGCATTGAGTGGGTGAATAGGTGCACAGGAGGATAGGACTGCTGAAAATTTCGTGAGAAGACACTCTGCTAGGTGGGCATTGAGACATTGTGCAGGTAGGCACAGAGGGAAGAGAACTCTTTGAGTTATGTATTCTGAAGGAAGAATCCACTGAGGGATATTCATAGGGTTGTTGAACACCCTGGTAGGCTCAGCAAGAGGTTGCTTGAGGCAGAGGATAGCCAGGAGGGCATCTAAGTATTCTCCACCTGTGGGAGAAGAAAGAAGGATAAAATCCCTTAGGGGTCTGAGCGTTTGATAAGCTCAAGAGAGACAACACTGTGTGTGCGTGAAGACTCTGCAGAGGCATAGAAGTCAAAGAATCCCTTGGGGATTCAAGGAGAAAATCTCAGGAGGAACATCGTCGTGAAGAGCGCAGGTGAGGACTCATATTGTGGAGCTTGCAGGAGGAAACAGACAAAGGTCGAGGCCTTTGAGTTTTGGAAAATTCTCCCAAGACTAGGAAGAAAGTGTGCAAGCTCAGGAGGAGCAATATCAGCTCTTGGATAAGCCAAAGAGCTGTAGACCGTTGGAAGGTTTTCATGTCCAGGGGGCATCAGAGCGAGCACATAGAAGAGGAGATCGCCAGTCGTTGTATCTCACTCAGAATATCTGTCAGTCGTTGGTTCGGGTGAAGACGTGCGGAGATTAGCCTCTGGAGCGAGCGTGCAGGGAGAATGGGTCTGGACCGTCAGATCTTGGTCCAAATACCCGACAGTCATAAAATCAGTTGGGAGCTACACGAGGTTTAACTTTGTGGACAGAAGGTTGAAAGTCCCGATAGAAAAGTCAAATCGGCGCATCAAGGTTCAGCGTTTCGTGAATCCTGAGGGCAAGACTTCTGGAACATCAGAAGTCACGAAATCGTGAGAAGCGATCAGGACCATCCATCATAGGAGGACGCGTGGAGGAGATCATAGCATTTGGGATATTTCCAGAAAGGAAAGCTATTTATCGGCATTACAGGATTCGGGATATCAGGGATCCCGTGGACAAGAAGTCCATACATTTTGGAAAGGCAAAGTCCGAAACCCCGATAGGAGATAAGGCTACAGTCTTGCGAGATAGTGGTCACGTGGGCTAGAAGTTTAGCCAGGAGGGCTAACACGTAAAGGCACGTATCGGTGAATTGGCTCATCAGAGATTAGGGATTCAAGAGGACAGGGAACTCTTGACATCGGGGATCACGAAACCCTGAAACCAAAAATTATCAATCGGGGAAAAGTCATAGGCACGTGCAGAGGCCGTGACAGGGAAATAAGGACCTGTGGATTGGGTTTTCATCAAAGATTCCAGCAGGGAATCATAAGAGCTAATTCGGCTCATGAATGTGACAAGGATCATGTGAGTAGGGGGGCACGATGAGGGTGTGGTCCTGAGACTTACTGCATCACTGGGGTATCCCGAAATGTACCCAGACGCGTTCAAAGAAGAGCTTAGCAGTGGCTTCGACAAAGATACTTTTCTTGTAGGCAGACAGAATGGCCAATTTAGAGAATCAATCCATGACCACAAACACACATTCATTCCCATGCTTGGTTGGAGGCAGTCCTGACATGTAATCCATGGAGATAGATTCCCAAGGCCCATTGGGAACAGGAAGAGGGGTATACAACCCTTGCTTCTTAATGGATGGTTTGGCGATGGCACAGGCAGTGCAGGATCAGTCACTGGAGTGTCTGCACAAACTGCTCGATAGGTGGCTGAAAAGTCAAGATCACTGTCATATAAGTGAGGCCACCCAGAGGTTTCATGGCCACAAGAGTTAAGCACTATGGTGAGTGCGGCCACAGGTGGTCGACTGAGGCAATCAACGACATGGTTGGTGTTGCCCTTCTTATATTTTATGTTCAGTTAAAATTGCTGCAGGTATACGGACCACTTTTGGTGGCGGTCATTTTGCAATTTCCCTTGTGTTTGCACAAACTGCAAGGGCTTGTGGTCAGTGTGAATAACTGTCTCTTTGCCTAAGATGTAATGCTTCCATTGTCAGCAAGCTTGGATAATAGAGTACATTTTCTTGTCATAGGTGGGGTACTTTCGAACTATATCTGAAAGTGTCTCACTGTGATATGCCACTGGATGGCCATGCTGAGTGAGGACTGCGCCAACAGCATAATCTGAAGCATCTGTCTCAATTTCAAAAGGTTGTTGCAGATCCGGGAGAGTAAGGATGGGCGCTGAACATAAGCATTGCTTAAGTTCCTCAAATTCTTGTTGCTAAGTAGGGTTCCAAAAGAATTTTCCTTAAGCCCCACCTTTGGTCACATTGCTAAGGGCCCAAGCAATGTTATAGAACCCCAACATGAACCTACGATAAAAGTTGGCCAACCCTAGGAAACTGCGGAGCTCTGTAATGGTCCTTGGGGTTGGCCAGTTGCGAATGACCTGGATCTTGGCTGGATCCACATGCACACCTTGTTCATTCACAATGTATCCCAAATACTGAATTTCCTTCATCCCGAATAAGCATTTTTCGAGATTGGCATATAACTTGTGCTGTCGCAGGGTGCGAAGGACTTCCTCAATATGCTGTAAGTGGTCTTCCCACGTTCTATTGAAGATGAGGATATCATCGAGATAGACGACCACAAAAGAATTGGTGAATGGTCACAGTATATCATCCCTCATCCTCATGAAGGTTGTCGGAGCGTTATTTAAGCCGAAAGGCATGAACAACCACTCGAAAAGGCCTTCCCGAGACTTGAAGGCAGTCTTCTAGACATCATTCACCTCAATTGGGACCTAGTGATAACCAGACTTCAGATCAATCTTGCTGAAATACTTGGCACCCTTTAGTTGATCAAGGAGATCATCGATCTGGGGGATAGGATACCGATTCCGAACTATGATTTTGTTTAAAGCTCTGTAATCAATACAGAGTCGCCAAGTCCCGTCCTTTTTCTGTACTAGCACAATCGGGCTCCCGCAAGGTGAAGAGCTTTGTAGAATATGCCCCTTTTGGAGTAATTCCTCGATCTGGCGCTTGATCTCTTCGTTTTCCATAAGGGAACGTATGTAAACTGGCCCGTTCGACACAGTTGCCCCGGGTATCAAGTCAATGGAATGCTTGACCTGACAATGGAGCGGCACTCCGACAGGGGAAGTGAAGATGTCCTGGTATGATTCCATGATCTTGTCTACTTGTCTATGTTGTGCAGAGTGACCCTATGTAGAGGTAGTCTATGTGACTGCGGTATTTCATTTCCTTTCTGGACGAATCATCAGGAGGATGAATTTTTCGACCTGGGAAATCACCTTCTTGCACTGCTTAGCTATGATGAGAGAGACTACGGTAGTGGGAACTACCTCTGGTATCCGGTAGAATTGTTTTCTCAAAGTAACAATGACAATACGAGGCCTGGATTCATACACAGCATGACGTTTCCACATATATGGTTGACCTAAAAGAACATCAGAAACTTCAAGTGGAGCAACATCACACATTACCTCATATTTGAAGGGTTTGATGTCGTACAGTAGGCGACACTACTGGCTAACGTGGATGTCTCACCCTGGAGTGAGCCACCCAATGTTGTATGGTTGCGGATGCGGCAATGTTGGCAGGTTCAGCCGCTTGACGACCTCTACTGAAATCAGGTTCTTCTGGCTTCCACTGTCAACAATGAAATGTAATGGCTTCCCTTGTACCCACATCTRYGAGTGGAARAGGYGCTCCCCTTCTTCTGTCTCCTCTGGATCRTCRRGCTRGATCTTTKTGGTGGCAATGGTGACATTGGGTTCTGCTTCAATGATCTTCCTTCCATGATCTGTCTCTGATTCCGATTCAGATCCTGGATCTGACTCAGGCGCTTTCATCTCGGTAAGCAGTGATTGTTTCACACGACACTCATTAGTGTTGTGCGTGGGACTCTTATGGAGCTCACACCATTTTCCAATGTCTTTCTTTGTCTTCCAGTTACCCTTCTTCGCCTGTGGCTTAAGCTGGTTATCCGAGGGTTGGATATCTTTGCTATGTACTTTGTTCTACAAACTAGGGTTTCCCTTACCATACTTCTGGTTTGTCGAACTGAACTCCCGCTTGTTCTTTTGCTTAAATTTTTGCTCAATTTTCACAGCATACTGGTAGGCGGCACCCAATGACAAGATGTCCAGGAATTCAATCTCGATACGGATGTACCGATGCAGGCCGCTGCAATATTTTAGAACCAAGTGCCGCTCGAAGTCTTTGATGCCGAGATTCATGCGCAAGGTATGGAAGTTATTCGTGTACTCTATCACTGCTTGGTCCCTTTCTTGTCACAGAGTTGCCCATTTTGTGTACAGGTCGTCATAGTTCCCCACAGGGAAGTATTGCTCCTTGAGGGAATCAACGAAGGATTCCCATGTGGGTTTTGTCCCAAACAACGTGGGTTCATTACCCTCTTTTCCCTCTTTCTGTTCGCAGAGGGTTTTCCACCAATCCTTGACATGGGGGACCACCTTAAGAAGTGTAAATGTAATATTTTCTCTGTTGGAAAAGTTATGGACCGAGAAGTAACCCTCGAGCTGATTCAACCATTTTTCTAGAGAATCTGCATCTATTTGTCCTTCAAATAAGGGAATATCAAAATTAACTTGTACCTTGAAAGGGGTCGGTCCTCCAAACTGATTGTTGGTCGAGGTTCCTTCCGTGGCGGTCGACAACCGTCAAAGAATTTGCGCAAAATTGTCCATCATCTCGTTTCGCTGTCACGCGAGAGCCTCCTCGAGCAACATATTGATAGGATCTCTTGCTCTGTCATCTTGTTTTTCCTCCACCATGGGCAGTTGTTTGCGCCAGAGAGGGGTTTCTCTCTTGAGCTGAACTAATTCAAGACCCAACTCCTTATATCCCGACCTCATCGATGACATGCACAAAAAAATGACAAAAGAGCAGTCGGCTCTGATACCACTGATCTGGATTTATGCAAGAACGGAATGTAAGAAGCAAATAACAGAGTGTGAACAATAGTATTGTAGAGAACACAGTGATACAGTAAACACACACTTCTATTAATTAATGAAATAGAGAAACTGTAAAACTGTTGAACAATACATAGCTAGAATGCTGGTAGCATATCCCTGATAAGAGATGTGGCGGCTATGCTCATCCGTGACCAAGCTTATTACAAAAAGAGGCCGAAGGGCCTTACTTATCAAAAGCAGGAAGGTAGAAACCAAAAACCTAACCCTTGAAGATGAAACACCAAAAGTCAAGTGGGCCCTGTTTGGGTAAGTTAGTCCATCAACTTCCCGGAGTCATAACTATTGCATACGATCTCCGTTTAGGGCGCAAGATAGCTCGTTGGAAAGATCTATCTGAGGCCTATAATGGTCAATTCATAACTATTGCATACTCTTGGACAATTCTAGCTTTCCAGACACTATGCTTCTCAAATTGCTCAGCTCTCTGCTCAAATTGATAAGATCCAGCAGCCAAGCGTGGTGAATATTCAAAATTATACACCTACAGATGTTGATTTTAACCCAGCACAAAGAAAAGAGTCTAGAGCAAAAATTATTGTTAAGTTTTCAGAACCCATTTAGGAAACTCTATCAGAGGATGAATCTTTACAAAATACTATATTCCATCTTGAAGAGTCAATCAGAGAAAAAGAAGCATTAGTTTTTGATTTATGGAAAAGCCTAAAGTTGCAAAAAGAAGAATTGAACTTTCTCAAGATGAAAGAGATGAACAAATAGAAAGAGACATGTTCAATGAAGATTCAGAAAATGAACCATTCGAGTCTAAGCAAATGAATGGCTTAGATGATAGATTGGTTATCCCTGTAAATATAAAAGTCCAAGGGTATCTGCAATACACTTTAGATGCACAACTTGATACAGGTGCAATGAGTTCATGTGCTAAGCATGGAGCTATTCCATATTATTATTGGCAGCCAATAGAGATCTCATTTAGAGCTGTCAACAAATCTGAAATAAAGATCAAATATATTGCTCCAGATTTCCCTACACTTATACAGGAAGAGAAACTATCTGTTACACTTTACTATTATGATACTGGTGCAGATATACTCTTACGACAAGATTTTGTAAATAAATGTTTACCTTTTGTTATAGGTAATAACTTTGTACAGATTACAGTTTTGGGTAAAACAATCGAAGTACCCAGCAAGTCTTATTATGAAACAAGAATTGCAGTAAAGCAAACTTTCCAACAAATTGAGAAATCTACAAGCAGTCTGATACATATTCAAAAGATCATTGGTCATGCTGAAAAGCATGGTATAGAAATGATAAAGGATATCAAAGAAAAGATAGAATCTAATTGCACATCAGATTATCCAAATTCCTTTTGGATCAGAGAAAAATATTTTGTCAGTCTTCCCTATAAGGAAGATTACATCCCAAAACCATAGAAAGCCTCTGCAAATCACATGTCTCCCACAGAATGTGAATACTGCCGGAAGGAGATTTCATAACTCTTAGAAAGAAAGTTGATAGAAATAAGTAGAAACCCTTGGGCTTGTCCTTCTTTTTACATCAACAAACACAGTGAACAGAAAAGAGGAAAACCTAGAATGGTGATAAACTATAGAGATTTGAATGACGCTCTTATCCCTATCAGGTTTCCCTTACCATCCAAAGAGTTGTTGTTTTCAAAGATTGGGAAGTGTAATGTTTTCAGTAAATTTGATTTGAAAAGTGGATTTTGGCAAATTGGGATAATTCCTAAAGATAGATACAAAACTGCATTTGTTGTTCCCAATGGCCAATATCAGTGGAAAGTGATGCCCTTTGGTTTGAAGAATGCACCTTCTGAGTTCCAGAAACAGATGGACGACATCTTCAAACATCTTAATTTTGTAATTGTATATATTGATGATTTACTTGTTTGTTCTGTAGATTGTAAAACTCATGTACAACATTTGAAGGTTGTCTATGACCTCTTGTATAAACATGGATTAGTGCTCAGACGTTCTAAGATTTGTTGGGCACAAACAAAGATTGAGTATCTTGGTTTGATACTACCTAAAGGTGAAGTAGAACTCCAAGATCACATTTTGAAGAAACTTTCAAAATTCCCTGATGAAACTCTTGACCAGAAACAACTACAAAGATTCCTTGGTTGTCTGAACTATATCCGACAGTTCTATGAAAATCAAGCAAAGGATGTCAGGATACTACAGAAAAGATTGAGTAAATTTATACCATGGAATTATAAGATGACTCAAGTTGTTCAGATTATAAAGCAGAAGATCCAGAACCTCCCTAAGCTACATCTTCCATACATGACCTTACAATTAATATTAGAAACCGATGCTTCAAATGATACTTGGGCAGCGGTATTATTACAGAAGAATGGTCCAAAATTGGAAGAAGTTTGTATATATACTTCTGGATGTTTCAGTGATACTGAGTCAAGATACCCTTCTTCACATAAATAAATTCTTGCTGTCAAAAATGGCATTAAGAAATTCAGATTGTTCCTAAAACCTGTACATTTTATTGTAAGAACGGATCTAAAGCATATGAAGGGAATGTTATCTAATCAATGTCTGTTGGAACAGGGAAACAACAAAATACTGCGATGGAGTTTGTGGCTTGATGGATTTGACTTTGAAATCCATTACAAGCCTGGTAAAGACAACTATGTTGCTGATCTACTTACTAGAGAAGCTGCTCCATCCAAAGACAAAACCATTAAATGGCTTCATCCTCCTTGAGCATAAGGGATGCTCCTCCACCAGGATTCAAATGGGTCCTAGTGTGTACAGATTGTGAATATTGTTGTTGTTTTAACTGTTTAAGTTGTCATATTAGAAGTAGTCCAGCTTGTATAAATATCCTAAATAACTGGATACAAAAATGTAACCATGATATATATTATTTTGCTTACTTTAGAGAAAGCCAAATAATGGTAAGAGGATCAGTCACATGAGGACCAATGAAAGGATAGAAATATATTCTCATATATACTCCTTGTATATCATATGAAAACTATTGCAAAATAATGCTCCAAGTAAAACATGATGGTTGTTGTTGGATAATCTTTGAATGCTCCACATTCAAGGATACACCTATTTGGTGGTCTGGTTGGCTGTATATATTATATTGGACTTATTGTCCCAGAGATTTTGATTTCTTTGGAACCAGTAAGGATGCCTTTAAATAATGGTTCAGAGCAGAAATAGAAGAAGATGTTCATTATGAGGGATGGTTTGTTTTTAACTTATCATTCCAAGGAAGTGAGTTGTATTTTGAAAAGTTTGAGCCTCCACAGCCTCAATCTTATAAAGTTACCAGTGAATATTTTGGTGACTTATGTGTCCCTGAAGATGAATTAATACCATCCATGCAAGGATCTCCGTTTTACAAATGCTTCAGTGGATTACCATCATTCTCAAATGAACATAGTTCTCCACCAAGCAGTCACTTCGACTATGACAGTGATGGATCATTTGATTCCATTGCTGAGTACAACATAGTTAATCGTATGGAAGCATGATGGGCCATGTGCTCACTATTTTGTAATAATAATGATTTGATTCTTTTCATGTCTAACGAGCCGACAGTGGTGTCTCATCAATTTCATGGGTTCATGTAGAACTCCACTATGTAATCATGTGATAGAGTCTATTCGTAGATTTGTGAATATTTGCTTTTGTCTAAGTCATTCCATAAAAGTTGGTATGGGTCCCCATATGGCCGAGCCTCTAAGGGACGAGATAAAAGCTGTAGTCCACAGCTGCCCCATCCACTTGAAAGGAATCTTTTGTTTACCAGCAGTTGCCAGTTTATGACTACTGGTAACCTACTAAAATTTGTATAAATAAGACTCTTCTCCTCTCATTTGAGACATTCGAGAATTGAGAGAGAGTCTAGTATGAGTCTGTGTAGTGTCGAGCAGTGTGTATCCTCTTCACTCGCCTTCGGGAACTTGTGAATGAAAAACACTGATCTCAAGTGTAAAGTTCCTATGTCATAGATCTGTTATACTGTATGTTCCTACTCTATTATACTGTAAAATTGGTATCAGAGCCATAAGTGTTATGTCAAGCTAGTTTCTGCCTAAGCAGTCAGCCAGGAGCCTATCTTATTCTCTTTCCAGAGAGAACAAAGATTAAAAGCCCTTCTTTTCTGTGTAGTTATAGCTTATGTTATAAGTCTGTAATGCATGCTGCCTTGCATGTTATTGTAATCTGAGAGATCAGTTGATTAATACAAAGAATATTGTTGTGAAGTGATTCTACTTTGATATGAGCCTTGTGTCTGAAGTATATGATTGTGAGAAGTGCAAATATTCAGTATTGAGTGAAGTGATCTGCTTGACTGTGGTCTCCAGCAGTTGTTGTAGGAT